>VMDO01010065.1:0-63687 GCA_007922755.1 Pedetes capensis
TCTCTTTAGACTATTGAAAAGTGAAGATGTACATTGAAGACAAAGGTGGGTCTGACTCATGCCATGGTATTTTCAGTCGCATCATATGGTTGTGAAAGCTGGACATTAAACAATGGAGACAGGAGAAGAATTGCCACTTTAGAGTTATGGTGCTGAAGACAATTATTGAATATACCATGGACTGCCAAAAGAACCAACAAATCTGTCCTAGAAGAAGTAAAACCAGAGTGCTCCTTGGAAGCAAAAATGGCCAGACTGCGTCTTACATATTTTGGACATGTAGTCAGGAGAGATCAATCCCTGGAGAAGGACATCATGTTCGGGAGAGTGGCAGGTCAATGCAAAAGAGGAAAACCCTCCACCAGATGGATTGACACAGTGTCTGCAACAATGGGCTTAAACATAAATAAGATCGTTTGCCTGGCACAGATTCGGCGAGTGTTTCGATCTGCTGTACATAGGGTCGCTATGAGTCGGATTCGACTCAACGGCACCTAACAACAATAAGGACACAGTTTTAAAGATTTGTTCAAATATTTGTCAAATGAGATGCTCAATCTAACCACAGAATGGCAATAATTTTTTCACATGATAGAAACTTTATATATACAAGAGAAAATAATACTTTAGCAGAAAAATAAAGTACTGCATGAATAAACAAGATAACTTATTTAAAAATCATAATAACTACTCAACGCTAACCCAATGTCATGCAGGATACTATGTGACCTACTAATATTACTAAATTTAACTCCATTAATCCAGACAATGGTCTTACATGGTAGGCACTGTTATTGCTTCCATTTTGCATGTTGAGGGGTGAGGCAAAGCCACATTAAGTAAATTGCCCAGTGTAGTTCATGAAGTATGTCAAAAAACCAGGACAGGGGATGCAGCAGATCAGATTCTGGAGTAAACACTGTTATGCAGTTGCAAAGTGCTTTTCTAAATGATTAATAATAATAACTGATATTTGTTTTTATATTACAATAATAAAAATTATTTTTTAAAAGGAAAAATGATATGTGATATTCAGAAAACCAAAGCAACAGTCCATTTTTGTATTTTTTCACTTTCTGAGTTCTCATTGGACATGCTTCTGGTTTGTATAATATTTCTAGTTTCTTCCCCAAATGTCTACATTGGCATGCTAATATTTTTAATATATATGCCTTGCTCAATTTTTCTAATATCTACCTCAAATCCCATTGGATTCTAAGAAAACAAATCTTTGCCTCTCAAGGGCAGTTATTTCTCTGATATACAGCCTGACCCAATTTTTGACATTATTAATATATTCTTTCAGGAAACATTACAACGAGTGTGGGCATCTCTGCTACTCTGGCTGTGGCTGACGTGATGACCCTTCCTCCATTCCACACATCAGTGAAAGAACAGCCCTGTAATTCAGGGTCACAAGATGAGAAACATCAAGAGCTGTGAAGGTACCTTTGGACACAAGTCTCAGGCTTCCACACCAGGAGGCAACCTGATGCCCAGAAGTAGGCTACTGGGTGATATGCAAAGGGCATTAATGGATTCAGGAATTAAGAGACCAACCACTTTTGTTAGAATAGAAAAGACCAATTTGAAGCATTTCTATTGCACTAGTTTTTGTGGATATAGTCTGTACTCAAAAGGATTTCTAGTTTATGACAGATTTCATTGAGAATATTCAGTATAGGCATTTCCAACAGAACTACGCACAGTTCTGAGTGCCAGTAAAACAATATACTTCCAAAGCAAAAAAAAGAGAAATTTTTGTTTTGTTTTTCCTTCATTATTTCCTTCCTTCCTTTTTTTTTTGTCTGATGATTGAGAGGTATAATTGTTTAGTTTCAAAACTTCAATCACAGCTACTGAGATAAGTAAACATATCTTTTATTTTCTCACTCTCCTTCTGCACAAACATTGTAAACATTTTTCTCTTTTGGGAAAAAAGTATCAGATGAATGCTTTTCCAGTCATAATAGAATGGCTTTCAATTTACATTAGAAGATGGGAAGTCTGAATTGTAGTCTTTGCTTTGTAAATATGCACTTATTTCTGCATAACTTATAGTTTAATAGATTTCAGAAGGCATTTTTATGGTGGCTTGCAATAAATGCTTACATATAAAAGAATATAGGAGAGTTGGATGGGAAATCTGAAACAGTGCAGAGTAGATATGGGTTAACTTCCTTTACCCTGCTTCACCTGACATTGCAGATCCTGGACATGAAAAAGGGAACCATGATGAGCGTCATAGATCTCATGATGGCCAGTGGGAACTCCATTAAGTCTTGACAATAGACTAGCTTCTGCTTTTTGTTTTGTATTCTGCCACTAAATTTTCAAAAGAATTTTTTCTCGTGGATCTTTATGCAAAAAAGCATCAAGTTCAATTCTTCATCTTGAGAAACACAGAAGCTCTGAATACAGGCTAAAGGCATTTTATTGAATTGTACTCGAGCAAAGGAGATTTCTTTGGGGAGTTAATCCACTGTAGTTCAAGTAAATTGCTTTTGATGCTCTAACTTGACAGAAAGTCACCAAGTAGCAATGTGACCTTTCTTGCTTCTAAGGTGGTAAAATAAGGATTTTTATTAGAAAAATTCAGTTTCTTCCAATTCACGTTATATAATTTGTATGATGAACTTCATTTCGATGTATTGTTACCATGCCATCTAAGCCCAGATGACTACAGTAGGGAGATTCCCTTCATGTTCTTATCTATGTCTATAAAATTAACATTATATATGTGCTTGGCACAGAATCAGGAAGTGTGTTTCATCTGCTGTACATAGGGTTGCTATGAGTCGGACTTGACTGGATGGCACCTAACAACAACATATGTGTGTGTGTGTATGTATGTGTGTGCATATACATATATATATATATATATATATATATATATATATATATATGTATGTATGTATTTGGAACCAAGTCATGTCCTTTGAGTAAGAGACAGGGTTTCCCTCAGACCTAAAAAACAATGTTGCTGAGTTCCTAAGTACATACAGTTATGTGACACATCACAACTTTTCAGTCCATGACAGACCTCATGCACAGTGAAAGTTCCCTAAGATAATAACAGAGCTGACAAATTCCTATTTATTTCCTTTTGCTGTTGTCAAGGTACCATGGAGTTGTGTGCAACTCATAGTGACCCTATAAACAACAGAACAAAAGATTCCCCGACACTGTGCCATGTCCAGCATTATGTCAGTGCCTCTTTCCATTCATAGGGTTTTCCATAGCTGATGGTTTCAGGAGTTCACTGCTGGATCCTTCACCCAAGCCTACAGAACCCCATATTCCCAGGTGGTCTAAGATCCAGGGATTAACCAGGCCTCACTCTGCTAAGCTTCCAAAATCAGATTGGATCAGATACCAAGGTGGTATAGCTGTAGACATTTGTTCCCTACTGACATTCTAATATTGTAGTGACCTTGTGGTGATGCTGTAGTTCAGTGCATTACATGTATCTGGTGACACTGGTGTAAACATATTGCACTGCCACTCATACAAAAATGCTGTTGTTAGGTGCCGTCATACAAAAGTATAACACAATTATGTATGGCAGCCATCTCCAACCCTTTTGGCACTGGTTTCATGGAAGACAATTTTTCCACAAGTGTTGGGTGTGGTTCTCACATGATTTGAGAGCATTATATTTATTGTGTAAATGCAGATGGAGTTTCACTGGCTGACCTACCACTCATTCAATTCCTAACAGGCCACGGCCAGGACCAGTCCATGGATCAGGGATTGAGGACCCCTGATGCACAGTAGATAAGACTTGACCATGTTAACAAATGACTTTGTTATTGGTTTATATAGTAACTATGCTATGTTCTGATTGTTGTTTGAGAATGTACTCTTCAAAAGAAAAAGCTTATTATAAAACAATATACCATTTAGACTAGCAGCAGCCTCACACATCTCATGCTTACTGCATCTCTTGATTGTATCTAGGGGCGACGTCAAGTGATTGGCTCAGACTACTTAACATTGTATAAGTGCAAACTGTGATGCTCACATAACAACAAAATCATCTAGTGATGTATTTCTCAGAATGCACCCCATTGTTATGTGACACATGACTATATAAATCTTTCAACATTTCCACTGCCACTTCAATCTTTAAAAGGCTCAGATTAATAGCTAACAAGTGAGCTGTCTGTATGTCCTGTAAATTCTCAAATAAACTACACAGAAACCTTGCCACTGCCAAGAGTGGCTCCAAGGGTAATCTAAAAGTTCCAAAGTATATAGCTGCAATTTCTAGATAAATAAAAATGTAAGTACTTTAATGGATTGCACATAAAATATGACCATCAATCTATTACGCTTTGTAGCTGTAGTATCTCAGGTCTGTGTTAAAGAAAGAATGCCTAATGACAAGACTCTCTTTGTCCAAACTTTAATCAAGCTCCTCCAGGTCCTCTTGACAGGTCCTCAACCTCATCATCCCCCACCTACCCCATCCTTACCAGGCCTGCAGAGCCCATTTTAGCAAGACTCTTGTGAAATCCAGTTTAGAGACAACCCCCCACCCTTGATATCTGATCAGCCTGGCCTGCCCTCAGCAAGAATCTTGTTTAGTAAGATCTTCCCTGCCTCTGATGTTTCACCTTTCTAATTTCTATCCATTGCCCCTTAACATACTCCTTGGCTATTGCTGTGGCTCAGAACATGACACTCCAAAGTACAGTTTGGACATGCTGACTACTTTGAACTCAAGGAGATCCACACAGCCTCAGAGGCAGACGTTCTTGCTGACCTCTCCGGCTTCCCTTTCTCCTTCCATTTCTCTTCCAAAGCAGGTCCTAGAAACTAGAACTCCTCTCTTCTAAAACCAGCCATGAAAACCTAGAAATATCACTCTCTGACCTTTTCAATTCTCCCCTGAAGACCATGAAGATACAGGGATTCTGCTCATACCTGCAGGAATAACTACTACAGAGAGACAGAGAAGAATAGGACACACAGACCTTGCTGAGTCCCCTGCTCAGTGTGTTACGATCAGATCAGACCCTCTTTGCCCAATCATATTCTCACCCACTGTCCATTTTTCATGGGGCCTAAGCACAAAATAGACATTTTTCTCCAGGTCTCTGGGATGTTCAGTTTGAAGGCTTCCATGTCACTTAAAATTCTATTAAATAAGTTTGTTAAGCTCTTCTCTTGCTTATCTGCCTTTTGTTATAGGAGTGTCAGCCATCACCTTTGTGATGGGGGAGGCAGAGCACCACATCTTTTTTGCCCTGACCCTATAATTCTCCATTTCTCTTTGTGTGTATTCAGTACTGAACCCCATCTTTCTCCCCTATTGTGTTAGTCTTGACACCTGTCACAGTGATCCTGAAAAGAGTCGTCTTTACCATTTTAACAGGTGTTAGAAAATTTCCTTGTTCAACAATAAGCCCTCCTTTTTTATTTTTATACATCTTCTCTTGCTGAGTGCCATGGCACACATCTGTAATCCCAGCAGCTTGGGAGGCTGAGGTAGGAGGATTGCAGGCTCAAGGACATAGGCAGCCTGCACAAATTAGCAAGAGCCTAACTCAAGGTAAAAAAAATAATAATAATAACTTAAAGTGGTTGGGGATGTGGTTCAGTAGGATAGAACTTGCAAAGCATGTGTGAGGCCCTGGGTTCAACTCTCTAATATAATAAATAAATAAACACATAAATAAATATTATTCTCTTTAGAAAATTTTTTCACAAGAGGTATAGAGTATGTACAGAAACACATCCTGCTTGATGACTCTACTTAGAAATTAATAGCATTTGAATAAATTATATTTAAATTTAGCAAAATCTACCTGTATTTAAGCCTGTAGCCATAGCACTGTGGCATCACATCCAGGAAGCTAAGCAGGGTCAGGCCTGGTTAGCACTTGGATGGGAGACCATCTAGGAACACCAGGTGCTATAGGCTTGGGAGAAGGACCTGGCAACCCACTCAAAAAAAAAAAAATCAGCCATTGAAAACCCTATGAATAGCAGAGAAGCTCTGACAATTGTGTTTCACCTATTGTACATAGGGTCGCTATGAGTTGGACACTGACTTGAGAGCATCTAACAACAACAACCACACCTGTATTTAAAGAAAAATTAAAGGGACAAATATCATTTTGCAAATTGACTACTATTGACAGGATGGATTAGGCAAAACTAGTCATAGACACACACAAAAAAACCCTGGTCTTTTTAGTTTAAATTTAAAGTGTCTCCATACTAACATATGCAATTTAACTTGTAAGAGCAAAGACTCCATGGATAATAGTCGCACAGCATCTGCATATTCATCCTGCAGTGGTCAGAAGGACCAAGACCAGTGTTCCCCTTATGAGGTTTCCATATAACTGTCAAACTGAGCTTCTTAAAACATAAGTTGAGTTTGCCCTATTCTGTGGAGACACTTGAATAGTTTCTTATTGGCCTAAGGGAAAAAGAAAAAAGAAAAAACCAAATGTCGAGCTGTGACCCAGGAGGCCCTGCTCGATGGGTTCCTGTCCACTCTGTCTCTTCTCACCTAACTCCCTCCCCTAACTCCCTAGGCTTCACTCATACTGGGGCTTCAATCTCCCAAACACAGCAGCCACCTTCTGACCCCAGAACCTTTGCACTGCACTCTACTCTGTCTCTGGAACACTCTTCCTCCTGGTCTGACTACAGGCAGCTCGTCCTCATCCTTCAGTCTCTTCTTAAATGCCACCTGCTTGAAGAGGCCCTCCCTGATCACCCTGCATCAAAGGCTGACCCTAGGTTTCTCTATTCTAGCTTCTGTTTGTTCCTTTTATGCCATTCTTGGCAATCTGCAGTCATTTTATCTCTGTTGACTTATTTCTTCTGTCTGTTCTTGCAGAATGTAGGTTCTATTGTAGAAGATTTGTGCTTAGCTGCTCACTGTTACATTTTCAACCACTAAGTAAACATTCATTTGTTGTTGTTATAAGGTGGTGTCAAGTCAGGTCCTACTCATAGCCACCTTCACAGAGTTTTCAATGGTTGATTGTTTTGGGATTGCTTCCAGAGTGGATTGCCATGTCCTTCGCTAGTTTATGCAGTGCTAGGGATTGAACCAGGGTCCTCAGAGAGTATGGAACAGCACCCTACCAACTGAGCTATATCCCAGCCCAAAAACTCATTTAGTGGATACTGAAGAATGATTTTGTATTTTATAGTTGTTATATTAACACTAAAATCAAATTCATGTCACGGTCATTTTCCCGTACTTTCTTCCTATTTCAAATCTTCAGCATGAGAAAAGAGTTTCTACACAAATCAGAAATTTATAAGCTTTTCTTATAATAAATCACATTGATTTCTACAAGGGCATAATGATATTTTCACAACCAATCAAAATTAACAAGGTTTTATGGCTAATTCAAACTAACGTGTTATTAAAGCAGCTCAAAATTAACAGACACAACCTTGGCAAAGAGTCAAATAACATTTTTCCAAAGATAGCGGGCATGCTCTGTTTTGTCCGATAAGCTTCTAGGCAAAGAATTGGTGTGAAAAGTTCTTCATATTCCCCTGATAAATCAATTCCAAGATCTTCCTATAAAGAATAAATCTTAACAGTAACTTATTGTGTAACTGTGACCCACAAGATTCTTTGTCCTCTGCTGCTTCTAAATCAGTTGTTTTTCACACTTCAGTTAATGAAATCAAACTGCAGTTTGTGAAACCGATTCAGTAGACCGTGGCCAGAATTTCCTGAAATTAAACACAATGAGAAGAATAGAAAATCATAATGTACAGTGCACAGATTTATTCGAAGGACTTTGTTTTAGTTATGTATTTGAAAGTGCATTGTGTATGTGTTTGTGTATTGTGTGTACATCATGTATGTATATGTATGTGTGTGCACATGTATATGTATGCATGTGCTGTGAGTGTGTATATGTGATGTGTATGTTGTGTGCATATATTCTGGGTCACAGTGTATATCACAGGTTGCACCAAAATGGAAAACCACTATATTTGTCAGTCCAAGAGTACCCGTATGCTTGAATTTGTTCCTGTCATTGACAAACTTCTTTCTGCCTTGTATTTTAGATCATCTTCCTGTTTCATGCTATAACATAAATTCCTTGAGGGTAGAAAAATGTCATATCCATCAATTCATCAGAATTGAATTAAGCTCATTATTAAGTTGGAGTAAATACAGACCTTTCCATTAGGAAGGTCCACTGAGTGTCCATCTCTCTTCCTTTTCAATCTGGCGGGGAGGTGTCTATGAGTGTATTGACCAGTGAAAGTGGCAGAAATGTCATGCTCTACATTTCTGAGTCTGAACCTTAGGAGACTGGCAGCTGCCATTTCTGTCTCTTGAATACTTACCATTGGAGCCTGAGCTGCATTGTGGGAAGTTGGGCTCCCTTGTTGAAGAGAAAAGCCCTAGTGTGGAGAGAAAGCCCACTGAACCCACCTTGCTGGAGGTCTCTATAAAGGTGAAAGGAGCACAGGCGACTTTCTTGCATCCTCTGAACCAGGTACTAGCAAGCTATAGCCTATGGGGCAGCCCCCAGATTGTGTCATTCAATAGCAGGGCTGAGTCCTTGTGTCAGACAGTGCAGTCCACAAAGCCTAGATCACATACTCTGTGGCTATTCCCAAATAAGTGTGCTTACTCCTGTTCTGGTATGGCTGAGCCACATCCTGGTTGCCTCTGAATGACCACTAGTGGCACTACATAGGACAGAATAATCTCTCAGATAAGCTCACCCTGCATGCTTCATCTATAAAATTCTTAGAATAAAATGCTTGTTATTTTAAGTCACTTGCTCTTATACAATAGTAGAAAACAGGGACAGAGTCCTTTCGTGGTAGGGTGGTGTTGCTGTATGAAACCTGTCATATGTGTCAATGGCTTTGGAATCAAGCAATGGACAAATGCTGGTAGGGTTTCATGGAGACTATGACTGTAAAGAAGACGACTTCCTAAACATTGTGGGGAAGGACCCCCCATATGCTGAAAAGACTATGTGGTGAAGCCTTAAGGGACAGTGAAAATATGTTATCAGAGCCTGGAGAATATGAGATACATTTTGTATTGCCAGAATGTTTAGCCTTGCTGCACAGTGAGAACAAAGAAATGGCAAAAGAACTTAATGAATTTGTAGGTCTGGCAAGGAAGATTCACAGGCAGAACAGAGAAAATGCCAAATGACTTCTAGCTGCCTAGGGTGAACTATCAGAAGAGAGATGAACTAAGAAAAGGAGTTTGTGAGCTGAGCTTGTGAGTGGAATTTAGCGGAAAGAAAAAGAAGCCAGGATGCATGAGGTATGAAAATAAAACTGCTTCCCATTTCCAATATCTCCCAGCACTAGATTTCTAAAGTCAAAAATGGTTAACCTGAGGACAACAGTTAAACACAGACTGCTACTTCTTTAACATAACTACGTGGTTAAAAGTCTCAAGAGTATTTCTTTTTTGAGATCTCAAAAAGATTTGAGGGTAAACTTAACTGGGCTTTGAGGAATCTTAGGGGTATATGTCCATGAATCTTAAGGATAGGCCTGACAATCTATTTCACCTAGAAAGAATTCTTTTGTATCATTTAACCAGAATGCCCTAAGTCTAAGCCCAAATGATGAAAAAGACTATATTAGAAATGAAGGAATGGGTGGCTTTTATTTGGTGGACTGGATTGTCATTTGATACATAGATATACTAGCAACACTTATAGAAAAGGAATATGACTTAAGAGGGTGAAACTAAGCCACTGCAGTAATTTTTGGGCACAGAATTGGATCTTAATCAATGAACTGGTAATATGGGTCTAGTTGAATATCAGAATGACTGAGGAACAATAACTACTACATGCCTCCCATTGTCCCTTTCTAGAAGAGGAGGCTGTATGGTTATCCTATCTGACCATTATATATTGCAGAGAGCACAGATAAATTGTTCCTATGGTATGTATTTTGGATATATTATCTGGAGGGATCATCCCCGGAGAGGGACATTATGTTTGGAAGAGTGATATAGGTCAGCAAAAATAAGGAAGATCCCCAACTAGATGGACTGAGACAGTGGCTGCAACAAATGAGTTTAAGCATAAGAAAGATTGTGTGCAAGGCACAGAGTCAGGTAGTATTTCATTCTATTGTACATAGAGTCACTATGACTCAGACTCTACTCAATGGCACTTAACAACAAGAATGGTTTCCAGGTCTTCAGATGGATTGGAATAACAATAACAGACTCACACATAGATGGGCTGATTTGTATCATCAGTTTCTCAAATTCATGGCAATGCTGTAAAAGGGTGTGATTTTCCAATGTCGGAGAAATGTAAGCAATCTGTTGACAAAAGGTGGACAACAGTCCTTCCATAGAGACATATCTTCCTCCTTAAATATAAGGGCACTCTGTGAATGTGCTGACCAACAGAAAATGGTGGGAGTTAGGCTGTGGTGATTTGGGAGCTTGTCTTTTATGAAAATAGAGGTTTCAAATTCTTATCTATTTCACTACTTGCTCTCAGAACCCTAAATCACCATGTATGAGTCCAACTGCTCTGCTGGAGAAAGCATGTGGAAAGGTCTTGAATTCATGTGAAGAAGCCTCATGACTTCTCACTGTGACTGAAACCATTGTTAACTCTCTGCCTGAGCCCCAGCCAGACACCACCATGGGTGGCACATGGAGAAAAGCCATCCAGCCAAAGCTTTTCTGGGTCCTTATATACAATGAAATGGTTGTTGCTTAGGGGGAATTTGTTACACAGTCATAGATAATAAGTGCATTTTATACTGGTACTAAAAATATGCAATTACATTTACCAGTACCACGAATCACCAAAGCCGCTGAGTTAGGAAATGTATAGTCTCGGTTGAATTAAGGGAAGGATTTTGTGGACAAAATCAAGTTAAGGAAACATTGTACTAAATTACAGTGGACCCTAATCTAATGACTAATGTCTTTATAGGTAATGGGAAATTTGGACATAAACACCCCAAGAAAGAACACACAAAGATGAGGGCAGAGATTATGGTAATGCAGCTATAGACCAAGGAATATCAACAATCGCTGGCAGCTACCAGAAGCTCAGAGGGAATCTTCCCCTAGAGCCTTCATAAGTACAAAGACCTGTAAACATTTTGATTTTGGACATCTAGCCCCCAGAAATATGAACTGATAAATTTCTACTTTCTTAAGCCACCAGTTTGTGCACTTTGTCAATGCAGCTTCAGGTAACTAATGCAATCTCCTGAAGAAAGTAGCATAGAATGAATTTATAGGTTTATTAGAAATGCTGCATCACATGTCTTGAATATTATTAATCTTAGGTAGCAATCTTTACATGGTCCAACACATAAAAATTCCACTTATTTCAGGTGGCTCTCCATAGTATGCCAATGCTCTTTTATACACTGATTCTTGAAGTTATTCTAGGCTTCCCATCCTCCTGCCACTTCAAATCCATTTAATGGTTTATTGACCTTACACCTGAGGAAGGACTAGAGTCTTAAAAGGGATAAAATCCAATGAGAAAGTGCATATTTCCCAGTAGTTTGATGACAGATAATGGTAATTATTCTCCAAAATGGGATTTGGAGATTTTCTAGGGGTTTTAGTTACTTATTTCAAACACTTTCAGAAAAAGATACTTGGGCTCAAAGCCCTGGGTAAAGCATGTAGTGATGTATATTTATGTCCATATCAATACTTTAGAATGCTTATCATTCTAAAAACAAAAGAAAGTGTGTGCTGTTTATGTTTACAGAAAGATAATATGTATAACTAAGAAAAATGGTGAATCAGGTCAACACTTAATAAGCTGTCCTCCAAAGTGGTTGGTTATACCTGGCTTCACGAAATGACCAGGTAAATGTGACTATCACAGTATTCCAATAAGGACATTGTTATATTTCTTAATTGACATTAAGCTTCATTTAAGTACTCCCTGTACACCTACACAGGATGCAGAATTATTGCTCTATTATTATTAATAATGTATATCATATTTCCAGATTGTATTCATTTGGCCAGTGGGACAGGTACTATAATAAACTAGTATCAGAGTCATTTGAGCTATAAAAATAAATAAGTACATGATAATCTTTTGATGTACAGTCAAGAATCATTTAATTTCTAAAGTTACATAAAGGTGAGATGAACCACAACTTTAGAAGTGCCTATGAGAGGCTGCTTGTATGGGAGAAGGATGTGGCAACCCACTTCCAAGGCAATCCCCAAACAATCTGCCATTGAAAACCCTATGAGGTCACTTTGAGTCGGAAACCGACTCCACCGCACCTAACAACAACAAACATGAGAGGCCGAGTGCCATAAGGCATAACTGTAATCCCAGCCACTCAGAAGGCTGAGGCAGGAGGATCATGAGTTCAAGATCTGAAGCAGCCTATGCAATTTAGCAAAACCCTGTCTCAAAAAAAAAATGGTCTCAGGGTGCAGTAGAGTGGCAGTGCAATTATGAAGCATGCATGAGGCCCTGGGTTCAATCCCCTAGTACTGAAAAAAAAAAAAGACTGAGTATTTAGGAAAATATCCTTCAGAGAAAGATAACTTTGTTTTTATTTGATAAAAAATTAATTCCTTAAGGGAAAAACAGTAAAATAACATGCTTACATAGTTTTGTAATGGAAAATCTGAAAGTATACGTGAGCATTACTTTGTGTATTTTCAAAAGCAATCTTTCAATTGGTACTGGAAGAACCTTCTAGAAACAACATAACAAAACCAGCAACACTAAGTTTTATCACATGGAAGGAACAGGGTTGGTGACTGTGATCTAGTTACATAGCGCATTAATAGGTTAGCAAGGTTTCTTTAGTCAGCTATCCTTCTCAGAATTGATATGATGAAAAACAAGAAAAGTGTAAGAAATATTCCTTATAAACTGCAAAGCATTATGCAGACATTATGTTATTCATTTGCCTAATTGGGAAAGTAATTTCAAATTACAGATTTTCATATGAATTTCTCTCTAACATGAGGCTCTGAAATTCAAGTTTTGATTTGGTTTGTGCTCATTTCTTTCTGATGATGAACTTTTATTTTTACTCAAAATATAAACTCAGAATATTCCAAACCAGTCATTTTTTAGCAATGGATATTTGGTATGAGGGTTACTATGAGTTAAAGGGACCTAACAATAACAACATTTGGATATAGAAACTACATCTCTTGGAAATCTACAGCATATGCAATTAAGGTGCGCATAGTGGTACACGCCTGCAATCCCAGATACTTGGGAGGATGAGGTAGGAGGATTCTAAGTGTGAAGTCAGAGGCAGCCTGTGCAATTTGGTGAGACCCTGTCTCAAAAAAGCTTTTAAAGAGTTGGGGATAGAACACTTGTCTAGCATGCACAAGGCCCTGGGTTCAATCTACAGTAATGCAAAAAGAAAAATTAAGTAGATAGGTAGACAGACAGAGAAAGAAAGAAAAAAAGAAAGGAAAAAAGCATACACAGTTAAAATATTCTTACTGATCTTTAGCAAAGTTTGCTAAACAGAAGCAAGGAGTTAAAAATATAATAGATGAAGAAGCATTTTCTTCTTTCTGAAGTTTTTATGATTTCACACGTACCATTTTCAAAGTCCTTTTGACAGCTCTAACATAAGGCTCCTGCAGCCATAGCCCTGTGGCATCCGATCCCGTCAAATCTCGGAAGCTAAGCAGGGTTGGGCCTGGTTAGTACCTGGATGGGAGACCACCTGGGAACACCAGAAGCTGTAGGCTTGGGAGAAGGACCTGGCAACCCCCTCCCAAAAATCAATCTGCCATTGAAAACCCTATGAACAGCAGAGAAGCACTGACAATAGTGTTTCCCCTGTTGTACAGAGGGTCCCTATGAGTCGGATACCGACTCGACGGCACCTAACAACAACAACAACAACATAAGGCTCTATTGAAGTTTCAGCTGGAATGAAGACAGGTTGAAGGGCATATAAGTAAAATCCCTTGCTATTAGAATAGAGATTGAAATACCTCATTAATTGTTCCCTTCAAATTCAGATATGGATCATTCAGTGCATGTTCCTTCTCAGGTCACTCAGCCACGGAGACACTCCTCCCCCTCAAACTTCAAAGCAAAGTCTTCTTAACAAAGACATCAGCTGAATTACATCTAAAAGCAAAGCTAAACATGACAAAAATAAAATCTTTCATCATTCTAAAAGTACTATTGCCTGCAGTAGTACCACTGTAGTGGCAGATTCTCAGATCTCAGAAGCTAAGCAGGATAGGGTCTGGTTAGTACTTGGATTGGAGACCACCAGATACTGTAGGCTTGTGAGAAGGACCCAGCAACCCACTCCCCAAAATCAGTCTGCCATTGAAAACCTCATGAATAGCAGAGAAGCACTGACAATAATGTTTAGTCTGTTGTATGTAGGATCACTATAAGTGGGACAGGGACTCATGGCATCTAACAACAGCAAAAGTACTATTATGAAGCACCCTTTAATTGGTCTTACACAAATAAGGACAAAGATAAACAATGTCCTAGTAGTCCTGAAAGTATAAATTAGTTGTCAACAGTTCAAGTGGGAATAAATACCAGCATATGTGTCCCAGATGAGGCAACACAGAAGTTGGGTTTTCAAAGATATGTAGCAGTTGGCTGGGAAAGGAGGGGGTGAGGATCCTGTCAGTGGAAAGAGCAAGTTTGAAGGTACATAAATGACCTCAGGAGGTTGTGATGACTGTGCAATAGGGCTTTGAGAGGAAGAGGAGGAGGAAGAAGAGGGGGGAAGGAGGGAGGGAGGGCGAAAGAGGGAGGGAGGGAGGGAAGGAGGGAAAAATGTGAAGGAAAGAAGGAAGGATGGAAGGAAGGAAGACAGGGAGGGAGGAAGTGAGGAAGGAATTGAGGAAGGAAGGAAGGAAGGCAGGCAGGCAGGCAGGCAGGCTGGCTGGCTAGAGAAGTTAGCAAAGTGTTTTGTGTCCAATCCAAAGCGTGTGGATTCTTTCCTCAGTGGCAGAAGAGCCAGGGCCTATGTGTGAGCAGGGTGGGTGGGCGCTCACATTATGTTTGCTAATGTGTGCACTGGTTGGTTTTCAGTGGGCCAGTGGGAATACAGGGGTTGGCTAGGAATGGACCTGTGAGGAGCCATCACAGAAATTGAGGGAAGACGTGCTAAGGGTTTACTTATCCCTACATGGACAAGGAAAGAGCAGAACAAGCTAATGAGGAATATTTTAGACAGGAGACACAAACAAAATTTGACTGCCAGTTAGATACAGTTGTAAAGGAACATGAGGCATTTCACCAGTCTTACCCAGGTTTCTACCTTGAGTGCCCCGGGCACCTGGAAAGTCTGTCACCAAGACAGCTATACTAAAAGAGGAGCAAATATAAGTTCAGTGTTCAGGGTTCTTAGCATAGAAACCAAAAGGTGAATATGTGTCATTAGATGTTTTAGCTTCAAAGTTTGTCAAGTCTAATGTGCTCAGATGCCTCACATCCAGCCTTGTCTCTTTCCCCTGCCACTGTCCTGTAACAAGCTCCCTCTGCATTTTCTGTCACCAAGGCCAACACCTCCTTGTCTCCAAACTTACCCTGCCTCACACTCTGAAGGGCAGTCATGTTTCTGCTTCAGAATCTTCACTGGCTATCCTATAATCTTAGGACAAAAACATGCTCCCTCTGGAGCCACACGTTCGGTCTTCATCTATTCCTTCTTCACCTCCACGTCCTTATTATATTCTCCACTCCCTACGGCCTTTATGAGCCTTCACCCTGAGAACCACTGGCCTCACCCTCCTGCCCTGGCCTTTTCCCACCTCTTCTTTCTGTGTGGAATACCGACACTGGTCCTGCTGCCAGTGTTCTTCTGGCTACCTCCTTGCTCTCTTCCTGTGAGTCACAGATTAAGCATCACTTCTGGCTATTCCTGGCCTCCAAGACTGACTGAGCTACTGCTGTTCTGTGCTCTCATTGTACCTACCTCTGTTTCAGTAATAAATCCACACTTCACCAATTATTCAGAATTAGAAATTTCTAGAACACAGAATAGTGTCTTGTTCACCCCCATGCTATGGCTATATATGCTATGGCTATATAAAAAAAGAGTCCCTAGTTTATCAGGGTAAAAGACAATTCCTGAGTCCAGAATTCTCGAGTAGCTTTCCTAGGGGTCCTGGCACATGGCCTCACATGAAGCTGCAGTCAGGGTGTCAGGAAGGGCCACAATCACTTGAACTTGACAAGCCTGAGGAGATCTAATGTCCAGCTCACCCACATAGCTGTGGGGTCAGTTCCTTCCTCCCTGGGCTACTCCACAGGGCTGCTGTTTGGATGAAAGGGAGTGATCCAAGAGAAGTAAAGCCTCAAAGGGAAGTCACAGCATTTATTACCTAATTTTGGAATTAACATATCATTGCTGCAATATTCTACTAGTCACATAGACCACCCCTGGTGTAATTAGGCCAAATGTACAGGAGGGTGTGACGAGCAGGAAACAGATGACTGAGCACCATCTTGGAGGTCAGTTGCACAGCCTCCAATGCATAGTATCCCCTAGGAGGCACTACCCAAACATTTGAGAATGAATTAAGTGAGGGAATGAATAAAAGATAAACAAGTTTATGCAATTTGGGGGGTAGTAAATGCTCTGGAAAACTCAGATGCAAAAGTATTTCTATGTTTTAAACATATTTTTCTCCTAAAAAATGTATACTGTATTCTCTGGGAAGTCTTTTTTGGCATAAGATATCTAGTGCAATCAGAATTGGTTTAATGGCATGTGGGTCTTTACTCCGAGAAGACAAGAAGACAAGAAATCTCTGTGAGACAATATCTACATCACCTCTGTACATTCTAAAAAGAAAACTAAAAAAACAAATTTTTCTACCCACAGAGTCTCCTTCTTTACTTATAATATGAATTGCCTCATTATTGATATTTTGAATACTGATGTTGATTAAAATGTAAAAGAAAACAGTATGTGAAATAATAGGTCCATTAAGTAAGAAAATGAAAGCCATAAATAAGGCAAAGGGTAATAAACTATTTTACCTTTCATTGGACTTGTAAATTTTATAGATGATAGTGCTGAACTGAATAAGACATAACTTAAAAATGATATTATTGCAATAACAGGTTTATCTACTGGCACTGTTTTCTAGCTAGACTACATTAAATGTCATTTAATTGTTCTAATAAATTTTTAACCCACAGGTACAATTGATAAGCATTTCTCTGCCTGTAAATGGCATAAATTAGAGTAATAGATGGATCAATATATAATGCAAGGTTAAAATTTGTTGGTAATGTGCTAAGCACAGAACCAATCAAAATCATTACAATAATTGGTTTCATATAATAACACTTAAGAAAGAATGAAGTATAATAAAAACTCCAAAATATTTCTGGAAAAGATTTTTTAAGTAAATTACTTAAGTAAATGGAAAGTGATCCTATGTTCCTGGATTGGGAGGCTTAACGACATTAAAATATCAATGCTAGCCAAAGTAATCTACAGGTTCAATGTAATCCTTATCAATATCACAAAGATTTTTTACAGAACTAGAAAATTTTATTCTAAAAGTAATATTGAATCTCAATAGACCTAGAACAGTCAAAACAATTTGGAAAAAAATTTTTTCACATCATCACATTGGGCAATGATGACATACAATGACATGCTACCAAAAGCACAGATAACAAAAGAAAAACATAAATGAATAGGACATCCTGAAAATTTGAAACTTTTCTACACCAAAGGACCATATCAACAAATTGAAATGGCAATCCATGTAATGGGAAAAATATTTACAAATCATATAATTGATAAAGAGTTAACAGAAAATACTTGTATATTCTCTAATCCACACTTTTCAACAGATTTAGAGCACTACAAGATTAAATGCAGATTAGAATTGTGCCTGGGTTGGGATCCAATGCAAAAGAGCTCTCTAGACCTCGAATCCAATCTACATTCAATTCTAATCCACATCTGATTTTGTAGTGCTCAAAAACTGTTGAAAGAGTATGGATCAGATTCAAGAATATACAGTATAGAGCATTCCTAAATCTCAATGACAAAAAATCTGATTCAAAATATGGCAAAGGACTTAAATAGACATTTCCCCGTAGAGTGCATACAAACAGCTGACAGCATATGACAATATTCTCAACAGCACTAGAAAAAAGCAAATCAAAACAACAGTGAGGTATCATTTCACATTCATTAGTGTAGTTACTGTAACAATCTCAGAAAATAACAACTTTTGGTTAAGGATGTGCACACATTAGAACCAGGTACCCTGTTGGTGGGAAGGCAAATGGTATAGCCACTGTGGAAAACACACTTCAGTTCCTTAGAAAAATAAATATAGAATTATCACAGGAACCAGCAATTCTACTCCTGGGTATATACACAGAAGAATGGAAACCAGGGACTCAAACATATACCCGCATTCCCATGTTCATAGCAGTCTTATTCTCAATAACCAAGAGGTTGAGACAACCCAAAAGTTCATTGGCAGAAGGAGTAATGCAGCAGCAATTTTTGTCAGGATAAAAATTACGTACATTTAGTTTCATTGAACCAACTCCCTCAGAACTCATTTTCATATGAAAGTCAAAATGCCATTACACTATATACACTTTAATAACTGATGGTGGGGACCTGGGAAAAAGAAACATTGCAGGATGCCCTTTTTTTTTCATGTTTTTTTTTTAAGATCAGAAAGGACATAAATGTTCAAGATTTTCATGCTTCCATCCAAGAGAGAGAATAACCAATTTGCTCTTTTGTACTATCAGCAAAATAGAAAGCTACATTTCACTCTCAAGGGTAGAATACTGAGCCTTATCAAACTGTTCATCTTCAAAGATCCCATTGCTTTTACGAGTGAGTAGTCAAAATGGTTTCCATGTGCCTTGTTCTGTTGACTTTTCTGGTATTTAGTGCTTTCTTTCTCCTTTTCCCGGAAAAACAAATTGAAAGGGACTTTATACTACAGGTGACTTAAAGGAGACAGGGACTTCAAGTTTAACCTATCTCTTGTAAGGAGTATTTCCTCAAAGCATATGCATTATAGAACAATTTGATGAAATAGACTATCTCTGATGTGTATATTATTAATTCAACACACTGTTACTGTACTGAAATCAAATCCATCTTGATTTTGAATTACTGGTAGAAAGGTCATTTTGACTTCATTAGAAGAGATTATGAGATTAAAAAATATTTAATATAATTCTGTTACTCATTAATATATCTTTAGATTATAATTCTTAAAGTTTCCATTTAGTGACCTGGCTGGGTCTATTTAATAAAAATTTATGCCCCTCTTTTTTTTTTTCCCTCCTGTGGTGCTGGAGGATTGAACTCAGGGCCTCTCTCCTGCTAGGCAAGTTCTCTACCACTGAGCTGCACCCTCAGCCCCCTTTTAAGGTTTTTATTTTGAGACAGCAGCACAGGCTGCCTCTGGCCTCAAATTTGCAGCCCTCCTGCCTCAGCCTCCCTAGTCCTTGGGATTATAGTTGTGTGCCACAGTGCCCAGCTGGTATAGGCCCTTAAAATAGCCTCACTAATTTCCTTTTTACCTTTAAATGAAAGTGAAAATTCAGTGCCCTCACATAGAATTAATTCAGCAAGTATTTTCAGATCCTCACATAAAGTGCTTTCCTGCTATAATGTGGGCTTCAATGAAAATACTTGGTTGATGCAAGTACATTTCTGCCACCATCACTGAGAACAAATGCTAACACACTATTACTCAATCTCGAAAAACAAAATTTGAGTACTTGGGGCAGAAAGAAGCTTTACAAAAATATAAAATTTCAAAATTTTCAAAACTACCAATTGTTTCCCAAAGAGTTATGTGCATTTTGGATAAGAAAACTCAACTCCAACTATAAACCAGCTTCCTAGACAAAAAGAGTGAAGTCATTGCATTGGTGCACTACACCAAAATGGCCACATCCCTGCTTTCGGCCCTTTCCTAGCTAACATGCCTGCTACTGTCAGACACATTTACATTTTAGATATTGGAAGCAGGGTTGCCCTCTCATTCTAATTGTCTAAGACAAACAGCCTTAAAATTTTTCTCTTGCTAAATCAACTTCAGTGAGGTAATTGGCTCACCCCAATAAAATTTTGAAAACAACCATCTTCTGCATTTGCAGCAAATTCCGAAGAATCCCTGGGGCAACCCCAGAAACTGGGGTGAAGATATTTAATAGCTGCGTCCTGGACTAAAGAAGTATTAGCAAGAGAAGGAAAAACAGAAATATATGCAATAATACTAACCATGGCATTACCTTTGCATTGAAATTTGTGCTGGGCGATGCACTCTGGAAACTGACTATTTAAGAGCTTTCTATCAATTCCATTTGAGATAATACTTTCATTTCTACTTTCTTTTCTAAATAACTGTAATATACTGGTAAACAATAGCTGTTGTTTAGATAACAGGCACTAACACAGAATTGTGTTCCCTGTCAGAAAAACAAGAGACATGTCCTATGTGATGGCTCTGTCTAAAAAGAAAAAGCTAGTAAGTCTTCCTCTGCAGTCTAACTATAGGGAAAGCCAGGCTATTTCACACACACACACACACACCCCAGTGAAGCCCCACATGCTGAGCACAGGCCAGGCAAACAAGCAAGCTGGGTGAATACATTCACCTGTAACTTGCATAAGTTAGAGTCTCAGGACTTAACTCCCTGAAACAAAGTTTTTCTTCATGAGAGAATTTTGCAGTTCAGTGCTCATAATTATGGCTCTCAGCCACATAAGAGTTCACTAGCTTTAGATACAGTGTAATATATAAAATAAAAAATATCTGCTTCTAAGTAAGCAGGGTTTAATTGTTGGCAAACATATTGTTTAGTAAGACATAATCTTGCTAATAGAAGTACTTCAAATGGAGAGGATTCTCTTCGACTAAAGACTGCCCATCAAAGAAAATTCCAAATTCTCACTTAATGTAAGTGAGGGGCTCATTCTTAGATTCAGCTTCTTCCAAGCAGAGAGAAGCCTGTGGTACCAGTTAGCAATACAATTGGAGCCAGGCAATGAGAGTGGAATGGAGAGTCCCTTTCACAAGGAAAGGGTCTGGTCTTCTAAGGAAATGCTAGTAAAAAGTTAAAGAACAGAGTCTGGTTCCTTCACAAACATTGGCTTCCCATAGCAAGTAAGAGACTTTTTTCTTGTGCAATGTGCGGGGGCCAAAGTAGAACCTGACTGGAGGTTTGGACAATGGCACATCCAAATTGCAGTGACCACAACCAGTCTATGGCTCTGGATTAGGTCAGTAGAATGACAGTTGAAAAGAGTAGAAGCATTTTCTGGGGCACTATTAAATATTGAAAAAAAGCTGAAATATACCTAGTAATTTAACAATTTTTCTCATCTTGCTATATATTTTAAATTTAATTCAATATTATATTAAATGAAGAATATTTACAATATTCCTTTAACACATGACCTTATTCTGAGTACTTGGGTAGGAAATTAAGAGACAGAGAATTACCCAGAAGATGGATTCTCCCATTGTAGGGCACTTATAGTAACTCTAATATGAGATGATTAACAGAGGCAATATTGATGAAAATGTGTGCTTACATTGTATTTCATGTTCCTTTAACTGAAAGTATTGTGTCCTCCTCAATGTACAGATTAGGTTTAAATCATATACAGGAAGGTCTCCAGTGCTTTGTACATAGTAGATCCTCAATAAATGCTTTGTAAATAAATAAACTTACAAAAGAGTATGGCACATTCAGTATTGTAAATATATTTTGTCTTAATATGGACTTGGCAAGTTACAAACAATTTTGCTAAAGTACACATACTTTGTCAGAGGTGCTAGAATTCTTAAAGCATGTCTTTCTGAAAAGACAAACTTTTATGCCTTCTGGAACATGTGAATGAAATATTTAGAAATTCTCCAAAATTGAACCAAATAGTTTAGCCTTTTTGTCTATCCAGTAGTATCTACTGGTTCTACTAGGAGCTCCTCAAAATTGCCCACATTTATTCCATTTGCTTTTCTAAAGAAACTTTCTGACATATTCCAGTGAAGTTTATGAGCCAGTTATTTATCAATACATTCGTAACTGTGCTTTTTTCAAGTTTTTACAGATAAAAGAAAAGTGGGTAAAAACAGACTTCTAAATAGAATTCTGTAAAGAAATGAATGTACTGGTATTTCAATGTTAGAAGTTTCATCTATTAAATTTCTCAGGGCAGTGAGTTCACTCCATTCAACCTGTAGAACTGATTTCCTAAAGAAAAGTCTCAATCCTCTATACTAAGAAGTACTTGAGAGATTACACAGTTAATAGGTGCCAAAAATTTTATTCATTCAAGTCACACATTCATTATTTGCATATAATAGAGACTGAGAAAAAGTATGTGATTCTTGTTTCTTTGCTGGAGACAGTAGCTGGTAATGGAATGGGGAGAAGCAGTTGCTACTTTAAACTCCAGTCTCTCATGTGTCTTGTTCACCTGAGACTAATATGTCTCTTCTCTGGCCAACTGACTCCCTCCTGAAATTCTCTGCTCTCAAAAATTGAAGGTAGAAATATGTATAGAAATTCATTAGGAAAGAAGTTTGAATATAAATATTTAGCATCAAACAGGGTTTTCTTCTAGTAGTTTCTTGAGGACAAGCCTTGTGATTGTAATCCCGGAACATCTCCCTCAACCTCAGTATGTGTTTTAAATTGTATATTCAAAAGTACTTCTACCAGATGGAGTGGAGATTGTGGAATCATTGTATATTTGCCTTCTCCCTCATTTCTCAACATTGGTCCTATCCCGCCTGGTGATAAAGATGCCAATGGGATCTTTCATTCAATCCAAAGGTCCCCCAAATAGATAGTGCTCATCAACATTGTTTGCTTATACACCCTAAATATTATTTTCCCTTCAAATCTTCACATACATTTGCCTAACATTTAAAAGCTTAAGTAGTTACAAAAGATGTCATTTCATTGTCTAATAATTCCTTATAGTTTAAAAGTAAAACTGCTACATACTTGTTTTAAATATACCCATTGAATCAAAATATTTTCACAAATCCAACATCACCTATTTTGAAAACTCATGAAGAAACTCTTCCTCAGTAGTCACAAATCTTAACTGAACACTCCCATGCAAAGCTCTAATCACTGTTACTCCAGAGGCTAAGGTGTGAGGATTGAAAGTTGAAGGCCAGAGGCAGTGTACACAACTTAGTGAGATCTTGTTTCAAAATGAAAAGGGGGGCGGGGGCTGGAGGTATAGCTCAGTGGTGGAGCACTTGTCCAGCATGCATGAGGCCCTGAGATCAACTTCTCAGTACTGAAAAAAAAGAAATCTTGCAGTCTCTCCCCTTGAATTCTTACTGATATCTCATTTATCCATAGAATCTCATTCTTCTCTAAAGATTTTTTTCCTGAAAATTTTTTCTCAACTGATCATACTTTCTTGAAACAATTGATCTATAATTATAATCTTTATTTTCTGTCACTTTTATCACTATAAATCATTTGCTCTCTCAATTCTAACATCTCCTTTCTTTCGTGCCCCAGTGGCTTCTGCTCCTCAGAACAACACACCACAGTGAAAATACAGGTAGGCAAAGTAAGTCCTTACTTTGCAAGGTAGGAGAATGGAATGTAGAATGAGGTGTAGGAAAATGGGCAAAGGAACAGAACAGGAACAGACAGTTTTCAACTGAAGAGGCCCATAAAGCCATGAAACACATGAAAAAATGCTCAGTATCCCTAGCCATTAGGGAAATGCAAATCAAAACAACTCTGAGATTCCACTTACTCCAGTAAGAATGGCAAAGATCAATAAAACAAATAACAAATGCTGGTGAGGTTGCAGAGGAAAGGGAACACTCTTACACTGCTGGTGGAGCTGTAAAGTAGTCCAACCACTTTGGAAATTAATATGGAAGTATCTTAAAAAACTAAAAATAGATCTACCATATGACCCAGCTATAACACCATTGGGAATTTACACAAAGGGAGATGTGTCATCATACCACAGAGACACCTGCATCTCCATGTTCAATGCAGCACTTTTCACAATAGCAAGGATATGGAATCAACCAAAGTGCCCATTAACAGAAGAATGGATTAAAAAACTATGGCACATATACACAATGGAATACTACCCAGCAATCAAAAAAAAAAATGAAATAATGCCATTTACAGCAAAATGGATAGGATTAGAGAAAATTATTTTAAGTGAACAAACACAAGCCCAGAAAGAGAAATACCACATGTTCTCACTTATATGTGGGAGCTGAATCAAAAATTAAAAGAAGGAAAAAATCCTATGCACAGGTCAGAACATAATAAAAAGCTAAGGTCAACTTAGTGGAGAAGGGACAGTTTGGGAAGTGTAAAAGAAGGAGGGAGGGATCTAGCAAAAGGAGGAAATCCTGGGAGAGGAGAGGGGGGAGAGGAGGAACAAGAAGGAGTGAGGAGTGGGGGAGGGGGCGACCTCAGGGTGAACAGCTCAACTTTAGTAGTTCTGGAAATAAATATAATTATACCAATAATACCAAAGAATGGTAATAACATGAATGGGCTAGAAAATTAAGGTAATAGTACTGACAATATAAAAAAGATAGTTCACTGCAGAAAAAGTTTCAATCTTAAACATAGTTGGGATCCAAGAATATATAGAAAAATATTACCAAAAAAAGACATGCAAATGGAAGAGAGGTCATTTGTGGGCAGGAGCGGGGTAGGAAGTGCACAAGAGGATAAGGGGAAACTTATCTGTGCAATGTACAACAAAATGCAAAAATGGAAATGTCACAGTGAAATGAATGTCAGAATGAAACACATTAAGTTGTACATTAAAAATTTCCAATAAAAAAAAGAATGGGGTGTAGGGAAAGGAGCCCACTTCCATGCCAAGCATATTTCAGATGGATCAATTTTACAGAAGATGATATGGAAGGATCTGAAGCCCATTTTCCTAAAAGTCTTCATTTACAAGCACACCTGGGACAGTCTCCCTGAGACCTCAGTGGCACATGCAGCGCAGTATGAGAACTACCCAGTTCAAAGGACATTGGCACCAAGAATCTCACAGAAACTTGAGCCACTCCGAAAAGTGGTGCATTCACCCCACAAGTCATCAAGATGTCCTCAGGGAGTCGAGGATTCCTGTCCTACTTCTTGACCTCCAAGTGGAACACAGTTTCACACCATGAGATACTCTGGTGTTTGGAGTCAGAGAGACGTGAGGTGGAAGTGTAGATCCACCACCATCACCAGCAGGAACCTATCCAAACCACTTAAATCTTGGGGCTCCAGTTTTCTCATCTTATAAACAGGGCTAGTCACATCTGTCTTTGTGAGGATTAACGAAGGCAATACAATTTTGAAGTCCGTAGCCTGGTGCTGGACTGCAGCCATAGCATCCAATCCCATCAGATCTCAGAAGCTAAGCAGGGTCGGGCCTGGTTAGTACTTGGATGAGAGACTGCCTGGGAAAACCAGGTGCTGTAGGCTTGGGAGAAGGACCCAGCAACCCCCTCTCAAAAAACAATCTGCCATTGAAAACCCTATGAACAGCAGAGAAGCACTAACAATAGTGTTTCACCTGTTGTACGCAGGGTCACTATGAGTCGGATACCGACTCAAACACACCTAACAACAACAAAGCCCAGTGCCCATGATGTATTTGTTTTCTTTCCCCTCTTCTGCCCTCTGCCCTGCACAGGTCAACTAACATCTCTCCCTGCTAGGCTCTCATCCCCTTATCCAAATATATATACACTGGTCCCTAGGTTTCTGTGGCAGATTGGTTCCAGGAACCCCCAGTAGATACCAAAATCATGAATGCTCAACCCTTTATATAAAATGGTATAGTATTTGCATTTAACCTATCTTGTATATTTTAAATTATCTCTAGATTTCTTTTAATATCTGATACAAATAAATTTTATGTAAATAGTGGTTATACTGTATTACTTAGGGAATAATTACAAGAAAAATCTGTATACGTTAAGAACAAATACAACTTTTTTCAAATATTTCCAATCATGAATTCATATTCACAGAGGCCGTGGATACAGAGGGACAACTGTAGTATTTAATCACACTGACCTTAAATTTAAGGTATAAAGATGATTTAAAAAAAAAAAAAAACACCACAAGTGTCACATTTTCCATGTTGCCATTTTTGTTTCTTTTCTTTTTAGGGTTTTTTTTTTTTTTGAGTGATTTAGGGCTTCATCTAAGCAGTGATTACCACTACCCAGTAGTGAGATGAATTCAAGGGACATGAGGGCAGCCCTATTGCCTAGAAATTGTGCTGCATTGTTTGTTCCTCACTCAGTCTGGCTCTGGATTTAACCCTGAGGTTTCCCTGGAGAGAAGCGGTTCCAGTCTTCAGAGTGGCCCTAGAGTCATCACCCCCAGCCACACCTGCTCTGGCCTCTCTCCAAGTTCTGCTGCAGAGTGGTTACTATGCATGTTGAGTCTCACAGAACTAGCTGGTTCCGTGTCAGACAACAACACACTCCACATTGGGGCACCTCTGATCACAGAGCCTCCAAAAGTGAACAACAAAACCATTTCCTCTGATTATTCAGATTTTGATGAGATTCTTCAAGCAATGATAACATCCACTTTAACTAACCAATCAGCTAACAAATGGATAAATAATTTACAAAAACAGAAGAGGAAGACTCTTGTACTCAAGCACCTGTCACTGTGTAGAAACATTCATGTTATGTACTTACCAAATACTTTCTAAACATGCCAAACTTCATATAAAATGTTCCTTTTCCATAATACTTCGATTAATATCTGCAATTTTCTCTGTAAGCCTTTAAACATAGCTGTCTCTTGCATTCCTTATTGTCTTCCTAACCAACTCAACTTCCGAGGATCATTCCTCATTTCAATACTTTAAAAATAGTCAAAATTGTGATTTTGCTTGTATGGTAATGATAACTCTGTCTCTTCTCTTCTTGAAGTTTTTAAGGCCAATTGTTTCATTAAATTTCACTTAAAGTTCTCCTCTCTATAACCATGATGATGCATGCTTGTAATCCCAGGATGCTGAGACAGGAGGATTGGGGGTTCAAGGCCAGCTTGGGCTACATAGTGACACCTTGACTCAACCTAAAAGAAAGGAAAACTTCTCCTCTCCAGTTAGCATTTAAGTGTCTCTTACAGTGCAACATTTCATAAGGCTCAGCATAAAGAAGGCAATTTGAAAGTAAATTATAGGCAATTTTATTTTATGAAAGCAATAAACATGGTATGCTGCCAGATCACCAGGTGGACATAGTATCACTAGCCATTCTATTTTATGAAATATCACTTTTAGAATTTTTCTTCATACATCAGTTAATTAAATTAATTTATCATTGTTGAAGATTATATATATTCTGTGCACACATCTATATGTATAGTTCCAAGCAGAATTATGAGAAATAGACAAGTTTCAAACGTAATTCCATCTCATCTATTTTAAGGTATTTATCTTACAAATTCTCTGGAACATTTGGAGATCTACTAATGTATCAAAAGTTTCATTATACATAGTATTAATCATATGTGGAATATAAAAAGTTGATCTCAGCTAGACGTGGTGGCACATGCTTGTAATCCCTGCAATTTAGGAGGCTGATGCAGGAGGATTGCAGGTTGGAGGCCAAAGGAGTCTGCACAACTTAGGGGGACCCTGTCCTAAAATAAAAATTTTAAAAAGGGCTGGGGATGTAGCTCAGTGGTAGAGTGCTTGCATAGTGCAAGGCCTTGGGATCAGTCCTCAGCACCATAAAAAAGTAAAAATAAATAAATAATAAAAATGTTGATCTCATAGAAGTTGAGAACAGAATGGTAGTGAAGGTATTAGAGACTGGGGAGAGTAGAGGAAGGAAGGATGGAGAAAGGCTGACCAATGGTTGTTAAATTACAGCCAGATAGGAGCAAGACGTTCTGGTGTGCTACTGCCTAGTAGGGAGACTAAACATAATGATGTCACTGCTGTTAGGTGCCATTGAGTCGGGTCTGATCCATAACAACCCTATGTACAACAGAAAGAAACACTCTCTGATTCTGTGCAGACACAAGACCTTTTTTATGTTTAAGCCCATTGTTGCAGACACTGTGTTAATCCATCTAGTTGATTTGCCACTCTCCCAAACATGATGTACTTCTCCATGGATTGATCCCTCCTAGCTACATGTCTAAAATACATATCATGCAGTCTAGCCATCCTTACTTCCAAGGAACACTCTGGTTGTACTTCCTCTAAGACAGATCTGATGGTTCTTTTGGCAGTCCATGGTATATTCAACATTTGTCTCCAGCACATAATGATAATGCACTATATATTTCAAAAAACTAGAAGAAAGGATTTTGAATGTTTCCACTGTAAGTAACTCGGAGGGTCAGATCTAGTCTAAATATAAAATAATGTATAAATGTATCAAAATATCACATAAATGTATGCAATTTTTATATATGTTGAAAAATAAAGTTAATTCAAATCAGAAAGATTTCCATCATAAACTCATGTGGCTACTTCAAAGATCTAAGAGTCTTTCCTACCTTCTTTCTAAACTATGATGCAGAAGCTGTTTCTATTTCAGACAATATAAAAAATCTGAACAATCATACTTATTGACATTTGACTGAAAATCATATATATATATATATATATATATATATATATAAAGTGTTTCAATTCCTGTGGTTGTGTGCTCTGGAGGTAACAGACCTAAAGACTGAGGAGAGTCCAGGTCCAGAATTAGCATTCATATTGCAAGCAAATCTAATACTTTTCTCTTGAAATATAATTTAGAACATGTTAACTATCAGCTTCCAGAAGTACATCCTGACAAAAGTGAGCAATGGTTTTGTCTTTAGCAATAAATTTGAATCTAGCTTCACCTGCAGTTCTGCGCATTTCAAATGCATCTGAGTGTGAATTGTACATGCTTATCAAAATGGGATATACTCCAGAAGGGCAGTTTTCATTCTCAGTAAATACAAGATGCTTCTCATAAGCACACATGATTTAGAAATTCAAAAGAAATTTTATTGTAACATTTTTTTGGCAGAGCTGGAAGGACATCAAACCCAGGGCATCATGCATGCTAGGACATGCATGCATGTCCAATAATTTTTTTAATTCTATGCTTCTAACTTCTGAAATAATCATTGAGCAAATGTTTCAATGAACAGATAACAGATAAATAATATTTTTATAATTGAAACCCCATATGAAAATGAACATTTTTTATAAGGCAAAACACCTTTTGTTGTATGCCTTATATAGAGCTTCATAATGGTTGAATATTTTTCCAGTTATGAAATCATGTTTTTTTTAAAGATAAAACATAGGGCATTTTTCTGTCCAGTGTGAATCTCACTAAATTTCAAGATAAGTTGGGCAAATAAGAACCCCTTTCAGCTACCAACAGGTAGTTGAGTAAATGACTCATTTTTCCAAGAGCAAGGCAAAACAATAGAAATTTTATTATGAAGATAGATTGAGTTACTTCCTCCTACCATACAAGCAAACTTTCAACTGTGAAATGCCAAGATTGTACAACAGATCAGAAATTTCTCTTTCTAAATTTAACTTCTCTTCCTGAGCTTGCTTATTTTCATGCTTCTCACTAATAGTTGTTGTTATTAGATGCTGTTGAGTCAAGTCCGAATCATAGTGACCCTATATACAACAGAAGGAAACACTCTCTGACACTGTACCATGTCCGACAATATTGTCAGTGTTTCTCTGCTATTCATAGGGTTTTCGATGATTGATTGTTTCGGGACTGGGCTACCAGGTCCTTCTCCCAAGCTTACAGCACCTAGTATTCCCAGGTGATCTCCCATCCAAAGACTAACCAGGCCCAACCCTGCTTAACTTCTGAGACCTGATGAGATGAGAGGCCAGGATGGTTTGGCAGGAGACTCTGCTAATGGTACCTTCATTTTATCATGAATTGGCTTGTCACCTAAACTCAGTCCTTTTGAATCTCATGATCCTTGTTTCTTATTGCCATCTTCAGTCAGTTCATGGGAAAGTTCCATTGGTTTTGCCTCCACCATGACTCCTGAGGATGATTTTCCATCCAGAATACAACTATTCTAGTATCTCAGACCTCTTCCTAAGATGTCACAATATACCCACAAATGTTTTCCTACATCCACATTTGCTTTTGGCAGAATAATCTTCCCAAAATATAGCTCTTGATCTTGGTCCTCCATGACAAACCTTAAAAATCTTCACATTGCCACATGAACTAAGTTCCAGTTCCTTAGATTAGATTAAGGTTGTCACTAGTCCACCCAGATAGACTCAATTGTCTTAACACCCATACTTATTTCATGAACCATCTTGAATGAACATATCACTCCTCACAAACATCAAATTCTGAAGTTACCTATTACTCTCACATACGGAGAAAGGAGAGAGGAAGACAGCCAGGTGGCTTTTAAGTTAAGACCTCTAGACCACTAAGGGCTATCTTCAGGGAAAAAAATATTTAAAATACATAATTTTCCTTAAATCACTTTCAGGGTAATTAGTAAGCTTCACCCATCACTACCACAGGAAACATTTTTTGACTCTAGCTTCAGTCTAGCTATTTGGCCAACCCTGTTCTGTCTTGCACCCTAGACCTCAGCTCCTAAATTAATGCTGTGGTCTCCTGAACTGTTACACCTGTGGAGTTCTGTGCCTTGAAGAATGGTGTCTCTAAGCCTTAGTACCTCTGTCATTTCTTTCAAACTCTATTAGACTGACATGATGCTTCCCACAACTGTAGCTTGGTTCTTGTCCCCTGATGAAACTCCATTCAACTTAAGTTCAACTGGACTTCTTATTGTATACTTTGATATCACTAACCCTATCCTTGGATACTTCAGCTAGAAATGCTAGAAGTGCTCTCTCTTATATCTGAAAGAAACAAATGCTTTGTATAATTCACATAAGATTTCTCAGATTCTGCTTAGAGTTTTCTCTTCTTATATTTCCTAAACATTGAATATCACTTTATAGGATATAAACAACTTGAGACAGCCTTATGATTTTTTTCATCTTTCATAAAATCTAAAATAGTACTTGTACTCAAGAGATGTGTAGCACATACTTGTGGAGTTAAAGTGAATTCATGCCACAAATGAAAAATATATTTAAACTTCTGCTGTAGAGTTGTTTTGTGTTTATTTATGTTTTGAGACAAAGTCTCACCATGTAGCCCAGGCTGGTCTTGAAATCCTCCTGTCTCAGCCTCCTGAATCACTGGGATTACAGGTGTGTGCCACCATGCCTAGGAGGATGAGTTTTTAAGGTTGTTGCTGTTTTTGCAACTGCCCTCTGTCAAAATTGCATCTACATATATTATGGAGTCCTCTAACTCAAATTCTACTCTTTCCTTTTAAAACCCACTTTCTGCTGGAAGATCTGTAACTATTAGAGCTTTTAAGTCATATTAAATAGAAACATCTATCTTCAAAATAGCTATCAGCAATTAAAACAGCAATAAAAATGGATGTGTAAATCTGAGAGTTGAAAGGTAAGAAACTATGCAAGGGTGAGTGATATGTCACAGTAATTCTAGCTTCTGCTTAAAGTGAAGCTACTGTATGCCAAGAATATGCTGTTTCCTTTGCATATCTCCTTCTGGTCCATAAACAAACCTATAATTGTTCTCAGTTGATGCATAAGGTAACTGATTGACCCAAGGGCATAGAGATGAGGCTGAGGACTTAGATTGAATCACAGTTTTCCCAAATATCTTTCCACTATAACTGAGACTTTCCACAGCACAATTTGGACTACACACAAATGAATTTTCTTATTTTATTTTTTTAAATGGTGCTAGGGATTGAACACAAGGTTTTCACATTTAAGCAAGCACTCTACCACCAAGCTATATTCCAGTCCCACATTTTCTATTGTGATGTCAAAATAGCTTCTGCTGACCTAAGAACTTTATGTTAGAGACCCACATACCGATAACATGGCATAGTAGGATGCCGGTACTCTCCTCAAGTTAGAACACAGGTAGAACATTTCCCAAGTTATCCAGTAGTGTTTAAACTCCTGATTGTGAAACAGTTAAATGGTAGAATACTAGACTCAGAGTCTTTCAGGAATTACCCCAGAATACAATGTGAGCTATCAGAAGATTGAGACTTTTCTTTCCGTCATTCTGTGTGCATATTGCTATGGTTTGACTCTCTCCTCCAGAATTCCTGTTGAAATTCCATTGCCACTGTAATAGTATTGAGATGTCAAACCTTTAAGAAGAGACTCTGCCATCATGAACAGAGGAGTGTCATTACCACAGGAACAGGTGGTTGTTGTTGTTAGGTGCCACTGAGTCGTGTCAGACTCACAGAGACTCTCATAGGGTTTCCAATGGCTGATTGTTTCAGGATTGCCTCAGGAGCGGATTGCTACCTCCTTCTTCCATTCAGGAACAGGTTAGTCATCACAAACAGGATAAACTGATCCAGTTTCATCTCTCTACCTCACATACTTACTTCCCCTTCCACTCTGCTATGATACAGCACTAGCCTTTGACAGCACCTACACTATGCTCTTGGAGTTCCCACCACCAGACCATGAGCCATATAAACTTCTATTCTTTATCAATCATTCTGTCTATGATATTCTGTTATTGTAGTATGAAACAGATGACAGTACATATTTGCATTTCAATCAACGTGTGGAAATGTCTACCTTGACCTAGGTAAACCAACTGAGAAGAGAGTGAATTAAGCATTAGAAAACAGCATCTTTGGGCTGTATTAGAAAAAAGTGAATTTAGCTCCAAAAGGAACACCTCCACCAAGCTACACTACCTTTCTCTGGCCCCAGACCAGAGTTGACAGAGTGCCGAGGACTTCATGCATTGGTTCTCTTTCTGCTGGACAACCTACTTAAGAGTAGGGTTCAATCCTGGTAGATTTAGACAGGTATACAACTCAGCAATATGTTTTCACAACATCCTTTAGTAAGGCTTTCTGCTAATGGCTCTACCTGTTCTATATCAACTTAAATATAAAAATGGCCACTTGCCTAGAATCCCAGTCAGTCTATCTAGGAGAAAGATAATACCTTGCTCAATTTTCTATTTCCTTACTCCTGGCAGCATCTTGAAAACAAAGTACTAATCACATTTTTTGAAACTGGATTAGAAATTAATAATTATTAAATGGCCCTTGGGAAATTAAACCTATAGAATTGTAACAACTTCTACAATCTGAAACACTTTCATTTTATACATTTATCATCCTATAGTATTCACAAGAAGACATTGAGTTACAAGTTTTAGGGGCTGTATTTCTTTTTTGAATTAAACAATGTTTTTAATATATGTTTTTAAAGATTATACAATTCTAACAAATTGACTTGAAATTGGTACCCATGTTATCTTATTTTTCAAGTTAAAACTTTCAGAAATAAATTGGTTCCTACCTAAGATGTGATGTATCATGTCCATTTTGATAGAAAAAGTAATAAAGCAGAGTACCTGTGGATGACAAGTCAACTGTATTTTCTCAAAGCATCCAAATTACATATGCAAATCCCTTCACCACATTAACCTACAATTCCTAAAAAGGTCCTCATTTAAAGGCAATCTATTCTGCATTTAGCTTGACCTGGTTCAGATAAAACCCACTTGAGTACTCAGAAGTATATCTAGGTGTCGACAGCAAGCATTTAGGGGGAATAATCTTATTAAAAATACAGGTGGTAAGAAATGAGTGGATTGGAAATTACATCCTTAGTCATTGTCTGTTTTGCAGGCATTCTGTGATAAGCCTTAGCAAATTAGAATGGGGAACTGTGTTCACACTGTGGAGTACTTCCAGAGTTATTAGGCATATCCAGGGATCATTCTGCAGGTTCACACATTTCATTTTAATTGTCACAGAATTAGTAACCAAAGAGCACAACTGTTTTAAAAAGAAACAGTAAATCATCCACCAGAGAACACATTTTCCCAATTGTCCTTACTCATTGGAATTCTATACTTTGCTTTTAATAGTCCCAAGGAATCCAAAACCATGACCAGGGAACTAAAGTTTCTCCTCATCCCCCTATTCTATTCATTGAGCTCAGGGATACAACTGAGGTGACTTGAAACATGAGTGTGCCAATACTTCACTGTGTGAGTGACACAGTGTGGGATGAGTTAGCAGCCTGTGTCCCCAGAAAAGAACCCCCAGGGATAATGAGCAAACCCAAAATATGTATCTTTTGACAAAGATCTACTAAATAACACTTTGTTATGATCATTTCAAACCCCACAGTCATTTTATTTGTTTACTGAGAAGAAAATAAGATCTGTAACATTTTCTCTGGAGATCAACAGTAAACTCTATTATCTCTGAAACAATGTAGTGCATAGGATTTCCATCTTTGTGTGGTAAATACTCATTGGTAGCTTCTATATGCGTGGCATTAGGACAAGAGGCAGGAATCACTCTAAAATCCCCAATGGGTATACCGACATCCCTTATGGCCACTAATTCGGGCTAGTGTTTAACTGTAACAAAGCATAAATTTAGTTCAAATGTTATCTTAAAATTAATGTTTAACTTCCCTTGTTATTAACTCAGTCTCTAAGGAGAGGTGAAAGGCAGAATACCTTTTGTGTAAATCAACTTTAATTATTTTTCTGAATAACGCTTAGAAACAGTGCCTTCTCTTTGAAATACTGACCTGTACATTCCCACTGGATGAAAATGATTGCAAAAGAAGTTGGGAACCCAGCTGAGGTAAGAAGAAAGGATGTCTGTAATTCATGTGGTTCAGGGAAGTAGAAGAGATTAATGAGCAAGTACAGAGCAGTGCTTTCTTCCTAATGAATAGGTAACCCACATGAATGCCCTGGTTTACCCATTTGGTGAACCTGAAATAGAAAACACTGCCAAGTCAAGCCTCAATGAATAGCTCTATTTGAGAATTCTGAGCAGGGAAGAGGGTAGTTTGGGATAAACGTGTTTTTATTCATTTGGAAGCCTTGTAGGGTAATTAGGGAAGTGAGAACACTGAGCTCAAGAAGTGGCACTTGGGCTAATTTTAGGATGGTGTGTAGTGGCCACTGCTGAAAACCAAAAATTTCCAAAAGGTTCAGCGGTAAGAGGGAACTCAGTAGGACTTTCTGATGTGAAACCCAAAGGTAAGTCTCCGGTAACACCCCTGGTTTGATTTCCTCTTTAATTGTGTACAAGGTAACATCTATGTTGACTTTTTGTTGCTCTTTCATATCTTATACTAAAAGACTGATCCAAATTGGAAAGATAATTTTTTCAGGGCTTTAAAAAATGTTTTGTTATTGTTGTTTGGTCAGATTAAGGTCAATAGCAACTGCAGAGCTTGTGTGTGTGCCTATGCCTGTGCACATGTGTATGAGGGACAGAGACAGAGAGATCGAGATAGAGACAGAAAGAGACAGAAACAAGGAGAGAGAGGCACACACAGAGTGAGAAAGGTAGAAAAGTAGAATCAGTTCAAAATTGACAAATGGTCCCATTTCCCCTGCTCTAGTTCTAATTCAACATGGTTCAGCCATGGTAAGGAGTATTGAAGTGATGAAATCTTGACTCCACCTTTACAGCCCTCCACCTCCTTCCTGGGAACTTACCACAATGTCATAGAATGTGTGCAGCCCCAGATCTTGTGGGAAGGTGACCTGTACAATTATCAGACAACAAAGGTGAGTCCTCTTCATGAAGACACCATTCATGCTGTTCCCAGGTTGGCTCTGACAGGTGGATACATGCCCAACCCTGAGAAGGATTGGGCCAGAGGGTACCAGCAGCACAGTTACTTCAGAGCCTGCCAGGAGCGTCCTTTCTAACAAGATGTCATCCTCTCTGCCCATCCTGCCACAGGCAAAGCTGAAGACAGGTTCATGTGGCAGGATTGGAGAGTTGAAGTCACTGAAGGCTGAGTCACACTACCAGGGCATGCAAGCCACCTGCCTTGTGCCTGACAAGTCTAACTGTGTCCTCTGGCACTTCGGGCTTACTCAGACAGTAGAAAATTTGAGGAACCTGGACCAGGGATGACCTTCAAAGAGTCTTTCAAATGCCCACTCACCCAAGAATGATCCCGGTTCAGTGCTGGTGCTGCAGCCCATCCCAAATACATCTCTAGCATCTTTATTTCCCTCCATTGTGACTACTCTCCTGCCTCTTTTCCTATCCTCTGTGGGTTCACTGAAAATGGACACCGTGTAATATTTATCTTTGTAAAACTTCAATACAGGGCCTGACATGTGGCACAGAAATCTACACGTGGCACAAAAACACTGTGCAGAATGAATGAATGAATGAATGAATGAATGAGACTGAATGGAGCTTAGCTCTTCCTGAACACTTCAGTCCCCCAAGGAGCAAATGAAAGTTTAGAGTGTCAGGTAGAGCTCCTGGCAGAGAAACACAGTGCAATGTTTGGAAAGATATGTATGATGACAAGGCTGGGGAGTCAGGCCACTATCAGCTTAGATGTCAATCTCACCATCACTAGCCATGGGCTGGGATTTAGCTTAGCTGGTAGAGTGCTACTCTGCACTCTCTAAGGCCCTGCATCTGATCCTCAGCAGCACAAAAATAGGAGACGGACCTGGCAGCTCACTCTCAAAATAATCAGCCATTGAAAACCCTATGAATAGCAAAGATACTCTGACATAGTGCTGAGATGGCACAGTGTTGGGGACTGTTTCATTCTGTTGTACATAGGGTCATTATGAGTCGGATTCTATTCAACAGCACCTAACAACAACAACAACAACAACAACAAGGACCACCACTAGCAATATGAGCTGGGACTATTTGTTTAACTCTCTGTGTCTCAGCTTTGTTATTATTAGTTGCTGTTGAGTCAGGTCTGACTCATAGCGACCCTCATAGAGTTTTCAGTGGCTGATTGTTTCAGGATTGTTTTGGGAGTGGACTGCCACATCCTTCTGTTTCTGGGCTTACTAATCTATAAAATGCTTACCTTATAGAACTAGTTGAGGTTTCAGAACAGATAACATTAATAAAACACCTTGTACAGTGCCTGCACACAGACGGCATGCAGTATGTAAGGAATTTTACATAAAAGATGCTTGAGGACAATTGATGAGAAATATGGCAAGGGAAACATGCCTTGTGTCTCAGTCTCCATGAACAAGGCCTCCAGGTCATCCTTTGGGACCATTACTGACCTTGACCAAATGGCCAGGCTCTAGAGTCTAAGTATATTTGAGAGAAAGGTCAAAATCAACCTCTTCGTAGAAAAGATTGCAGGGAATTTACACATGAATTTTAAAGTGTAGAGGGTGGTGTTTATAGATGTTTGCAGCTGTATCAATCTGTTCTCCTTCACAATTGCTTTTCAGACACAAAGGCATTCAAAATTCATAGACAGAAACATTATATAGATCCAGTGAAGTTCAAAATAAGCCTCGTATGTGCATTCACTCAGCTCTTGGTTGATTTATTACCCTTTTCCAGTGTGTGAGCTACAGCACCAGGGATAGGTAAACAAAGAGGAAGCCAAGTCTGTCTGCAAGGGCACTTGTTACCAGAAGACTCATGTAACATGTGTGGGTGGATGGGGCTTCCTGATCTCCTTCCTCCTCTATCTATCAAGCTCTATGCACCTTTCATTTCTCAGTCCCAACACTGTTTCCTTAAGGAAGCCTTCCTCATCCCCTATGACCCTCCATACTTTTTGGGGTCCTTGTTACTCCCATAAAGCTCCAGTATTTCTCCCTTGTGTCCTGAACCACATACCACTCCTCTAGGATCCATCTCCACCACATAAATGGAGATTCCACAAGGTCAAGTTCCATTCCAGGGGGATGGAGCACAATAGCTGATCAACAAAATGTGAGTAAACATGAGTCAAGAGTCAGGAGAGGGAGCTCAATGAACATGAGAAAGTGTCACGTACAACTGACACTGTGGAGAAGATGCTCCAGAAAATTCAAACAAGGCTAAAAAAAGAAAACAATAAAAAATATATTTATGCCAGTTGCAAGGGAAGAAGACCTCATTAAGGCCAGCTATAGAAGAATGATCCCGGCTGGGATTTAGCTCAGTTGGTATAGAGCGCTGCACTGCAGTCTCTGAGGTCCTGAGTTCAATTTCCAGCACAGCAAAAATGGGAGAAGGACCTAGCAATCCACTCCCAAGGCAATTCCGAAACAGTCAGCCATTGAAAACCCTATGAGGGTCGCTATGAGTCAGATACCGACTCGACGGCACCTAACAACAACAACAATAGAAGAATGAGGGAGTAAGAGAAGATCGCATCTCTTGAAGGAGTAAATTCAAATTGAGAAATGAAAGATGTCAAGCAGAGACAGATTTGAAGAAAACATAGATTTATCTCTAGAAAAAGTCAGGTAAAGAAGCCAATAGGAAAAGCAAGAGAATGAAAATATAAGAGAGAGAAACAATTGTTGTAATTAGATGCCATCGAGTCAGGCCTGACTCATAGTGACCCTCATTGTGTTTTCCCTGGCTGATTGTTTCAAGAGTGAATTACCTGTTCCTTCTCTCATTTTTACAGTGCTGGGGATGTAACCGGGCTCCTCAGAGAGTACAGAGCCATGCTGTACCAACTGAGCTAAACCCCAACCCCAGAGAAACAATTAGGAGAGTGAAAATGCAAGCCACACATGAGAATAAATACTTAACGACATTTATGTCAAAGAATTTGTACTTATGGTTTGTAAAGAACACCTACTGATCAATTTGACTCCTTCTAAAAAGCAATCCAATAGTAAAATTGGCAAATGTTTTGCCAATAGGCATCACACAAATGAAATTCATATAGCCAGTAAGTATATGAAGAGGTGCTTGACTATGTTAATGGTCAGAGAAAGGTACATCAAAACCACAAGGAGGTACCACTACATCAACAGCAGAAAAGAGATCAAAAGGCCCACAGATATAGATGCATCTAGAGGGTGAGGGTGAAGAACAGACTGTCCAGGACGAGAGATGGTAGGGGCATAAAGACTTAAAGTGATTCATTATATTTTGGAATAATCACTCTGAGAAGAGGGAGTGCTCACTTCCTATAGTAATAACAACAACAGTAACAACAATAATAAATTCCCCTGAAAGTTTCATGCATCTAGCTACATGTGTAGACTCCAACAGTGTATCAGCCACAAACTATGCAACAGTGCTATTTTCTTCACACTATTCAAAAACCTGAGAGCAGGTGGATGGGCTAGGCTGATTCGAGTTTAATAACTTGTAAGCCAGTGGTAGCGGATTCGTAAATAATACTGAAATGACCTACATAAACATAATTAAAACATGTTCACAAGGCATAGTTTGTGCAGAAAAGGAAATATCCCAAGATGAGTTAATAAACTTAAAGTAAAAGAAGGTAATAGTTATTTGTCATGGATATCCCAATGAGGTCGAGAAGAAGGGGTATTGGGAGTTGGGTTTCACAGAACAGAGTGTAAGATTTGAGAGGCTGGAAATTACTAGGGACATTCAGGATGTGGGTAAGAATCAGCCTGGCCACTGGAGCAGAGTTAGGCCTTGGAGAAGTGTATCTTTGGATCTTGCATAAAATATGGAGTTGAATCTCCCAGAGTTTCCAGGGAGGAAATTTTTTTTCTGTGTTTGGGGATTGAACCCAGGGCCTTGTACATACCTGGCCAGTGTTCTACCACTGAGCTTCACCCCCAGCCCGATTTTTATTTTTCATCTTGAGACAGGGTTTCACTACGTTGTGCAGGTTGCCTCTGGCCTTGAACCTACAATCCTCCTGCCTCCACCTCCCAAGTTTCTGGGATTACAGGTGTGTTCCACGCGGCCCAGATTCAGGGAGGAGAACCTTATACAGCACAGGTCAGCCAGCCTGGATGGTCCTGCTACCGATCTCCTACAGGGATGACTTGGTGACTCCAGCTGCCCCATGCCTCTCTACCTGTCTCCCCTGCACAGCTCTGGACCAAGCGCAGACTCACTCTTAGTTTAATAATCTCTGGCTCCGCTGAGACCAATCCTGAAATATTAATACTTTATTAAAAGTACAACGATACAAAATGGAAATCGATAGAACATGACTGCCAGATTTTTTTTTCCTTTTTCTTTTGTTCTATGTTCTATTTTATTTTTAATTTGACTTACGCATGCCAGTTTGGCATCTCCTTCATGGAGATCTTCCTGGTGAGTTCTCTGCTCTAAGCAAGTCACACAAAACTCTACACTTTAAAACCGTCAGTACAAAATATGATGGCTAGATTGTACCTGCCACATCTATTCTGCAGCACTGTAAGATCAGGCCAATGAGATGAGTTCAAAAGCAAACAGGATTTCACAGGTATATGTGAGCTATGCAGTTATTCATTCATGTCATATCTCATTAAATATTTTCATAAAGTATAATTTTTATACTATAGTGGAATGTTGGTTTTTACTTCCTAGAAAACACTGTTTGTTGTTGTTAGGTGCCGTCTAGTCTGTATCCGATTCATAGTAACCCTATATACAATAGGAGAAACACTATTGTCAGTGCTTCTCTGCTGTTCATAGGGTTTTCAATGGTGGATTGATTTATAGGAGTCCTTCTTCCACGCCTACAGCACCTGGTGTTCCAAGGCGGTCTCCCATCCAAGAACTAACTAGGCCCCATCCTGCTTAGCTTCTGAATTCTGATGGGATCAGATGCCACAGGGCTATGGCTGCAGGCAAAAACACTGTAGAGGAGCTCTAATTTTACTGATTATATATCAAACAATACAAACTCTTTTCTTTTGTAATTTACAAACTTTTACTAAGCTGCAACCCTCTGGAACCTCATCCTCTGCCATTTTCAGTGGAAACTGGCAGGAAGGATAAAGCTGAAATGTTCCTACTGGAAAAAACAAGTTGCCCAGAAATGCAGCTATAGTTGCTGACACTACCACTATTCCATCACTGTTAGTCAGGGCTCAGGGATGGAGACAGAGCTAACATATCTAACAGAAAAACAATAAATCCTGACCAGAGCCAGATGAAGAAGTGCTCAGACTAGTTAACACAGACTCAGGTGGGAAGGGAACGTTATGAAAGTGGGCAGGAATTTAAGAAGCTATAATTCTTTTCTGTTTGTTTTCTTTTGTTTTGTGAAGATAGGGTCTGGCTATGCAGCCCAGGCTGGCCTGGAACCTGGAACTCAATATGTAGCCCAAGCTGGCCTCTAACTCACACTCCTTCTGCTCATCTCCTACATGCTGGAATTACAGGTGTGCATCACCACACCTGGCAAGAAGCTGTAATCCTGCATTACTCCTCCAGTATACTACTGAGTATTTTAAATAGTTGAGTCACCAAAAATGAATGAGTTATCTTAACTTCCTATTTTTTATGTGTTAAAAACCTAACTAATATTCAACACCAAAGATTTTAGCCATCTAAGTATCTAGTTCTCTGTAAAGTGTTATCTCATTATAGTTGATACCTGTATATAGTTTCAACCTGTATTGCTTTGCATACTATCTCACTGGACACAGGTATAATCCAAGCTGAGAATCATCTATCACTACTCTTTTCCCTGTATGATTGGCAGATATCATAGCAAAAGATGCTATAGGAAAGTACTCTTACACCCACCACTGCTTTCTGGAAAGTAACCATTGAAAAAGAAGAAACAAATTTCCTGTAAAGCTAGAAATTGAAATGTACACATTGTAATATATATAATATTGTCATAAGATAAGGTAATTATATCATTAAAATATGGAAGTTACCCACATATATATCCCAAAGCAGTACAAGATGGACTTTACCTTTTTCTTTACTTACTATTATTTCTTTTTGTGTGTGTGGTACTTGGAAGTTAAATCCAGAGTCTCACATATGCTATGCAAGTGCTCGACCATTGAGTTGGAACCCCAGGCCCGTTTTTATTCTTTGTTTTCAAATAGGGTCTCACTAGGTTACACAGCTTGCCTCTGCCCTGAAACTCATGATCTTCCTGTCTCAGCCTCTGGAGTCTCTGAGATTACAGGCATGCACTTCAGTGGCTGGCTAGAAAATGAGGTAATTTATCTTTAAAAAGAAAAAAAATGAGAGAAGGACCTGGCAATCCACTCCCAAAGTAATCCAGAAACAATCAGCCATTGAAAACCCTATGAGAGTCCCTACAAGTCAGACCTGACTTGATGGCACCTAAAAACAACATCATTAAAATATAGAGGTTTCATAGCCAGGTACGGTGGCTCATACCTGTAATCCCAGCAACTCTGGAGGTCGAGGCAGAACAATCTCATGTTTAAGGCCAGAGACAGTCTGTGTAACTTAGAAAGACCTTGTTTTAAAGTTAAAAAAATAAAAAATTGGGCTGGGAGTGCAGCACAGTGGTACAGCACTTGCAGTCTATGTGTGAGGCCCTGGGTTCAACTCCTATGTACCCACCTCTCTCCCCCCAAAAAGAGGTTTCCAGCATACACTTTCCAAAGCAGTACAGGAAGCACCTTACCTTTTATGTCAAGAAGTCTTTGTCTCCTTTCCTGACATGCATTTTTATTGCTATATTTTTTAAAGGTAGAACCAAGCACAACACCTGTGTGACTAAGTCTATCAGCCCACATCCATGACATATTGTAGGTAGTTAACTATGCGTCCACTCAAAGCACAAACCCACTTCAGGCTCTCACTCTCTATCCCCTGAGGGTCATCACTCTATCGCCAGTCCTGTAGAGAAGGAGTGCCAAACCCCAGGGCCACTGATGGTACCTCAGGGTGGCCTGTCCCGAACTGGGCAGCACAGCAGGAAATGAGCGGAAGGCCAGGGGCAAAGCATTGTCTGTACACACAGCTGTTCCTCATTGGCTCTTGTCATGGAACTACCTACCTGTAGCCCAGGGAAAAACCATCTTCCATGAAATCGGTCCCTAGTGCCAAAAAAGGTGGGGACCAGGGGTGCTGCAGAGGGTGTACCAGAGAAGGCAAGCAATGGATATTTGGGAAATCGACGAAAACAGGGGGAAAGGGGCTTCCTTCTTTGTTCTGCCTCCCAAACCCTCCCTACCCCTCTCTTCCACTGTCTGAGGAAAGCAGTCCCTGTGCTCCCTCATGTCCTGGCTCCCTAATCTGCAGGCAGCATTCAGATCAGCCTCGTAAACCTCCTTCTGTAGACTCATCAACTTGGAAATTAGACTGAGGACCCTTACTCAGTAGTTTCTGGATTAATTCGTACCCCAATAAAGCTCACTCCAGCTCCGTGGCCCTGCAGCCAGCACATAGCCTATGGCCCATCACCCAGACAATCCCATGACTGGAGTGAAACACAAAGAGGAGCAAGGAGATAGAGCAGGTGGAGCCCAATTCCATTTTTATGATTCTCTTCTATTCTTATCAAGCTGAATGACACTGAAGATATATAACCGTCCAAAGGAGACCCCACAGCAGATTGTGGGGTTGCCTCTTGCTCAGGAACATAATGTGCTGGATCTACATTTGGAGCTGGCTCTGACAGAGGTGTGTTACATTTGTAAAAGCAGGACATCGGCAATGATCAGATTTTGTACTAAGGGCATTCTACAAGAAAATCTTAAAGAAAACAATCCATTCACATGTAGTATAAGATATTAGTTCAAGTGAAAAAAATAATTATTCTCTTAGTGCTAAAAATATATTTAGTAACTTCTATGATCCACTCTAGCCTGCAGTTGTACCACTGTGGCGTCCACTCCCATCAGATCTCAGAAGCTAAGCAGGGTTGGATCTGGTTAACACTTGGATGGGAGACCACCTAGGAATACCAGGTGCTGTAGGCTTGGGAGAAGGACCTGACAACCCACTCTCAAATAAACAAAAAAATCATCCATTGAAAACCCTATGAATAGCAGAGAAGCATTAACAATACTGTTTTGCCTATTGTACATAGGGTTGCTATGAGTCAGACAATGACTGGATGGCACCTAACAACATGACCCACTCCTAAAACTACCACTTGTATTTTACTGCATAATAAAAACATATATTCTAGATTGATATTTAATATGACATTAAGTGGAAGACATTATATGCTCAGTACAATTTTTAGAATATATCAAAATTATAAAAATTTTAGCCTGCAGCCATACCACTGTGGTGTCAGATCTCCGAAGCTAAGCAGGGTCAGGTCTGGTTAGGACTTGGATGGGAGATTGCCCGGGAAAACTGGGTGCTATAGAGTTGTGAGAAGGGCCTGGCAACCCACTCCCAGAAAACAATCATCCATTGAAAACCTTATGAATAGCAGAGAAGCACTGCCAATATTGCTGGGCATGGCACAATGTTGGGTAGTGTTTCATCTGTTGTATAGGGTCACTATGAGTCAGTCAGTCCCGACTCAATGGTACCTAACAACAACAGCATAAAATTTTTGTGCATTTTTTGTGTATTACTTTTGCAGTATGAAAAATTTTTTAAATTCTTATTTTCAAATGCTTGAAGCTTATTCTTAATTTTAAAATCTGTAAAACTATGGCAAAGTTTCTCTGACAGAATAAAAAGAAATCCTGTTGCCTTTATACAACTTTCATAGTGTGTATGGGTTGTTGCTGTTACGTGCCACCAAGTTGGGTCCAACTCACAGTGACCCTATGTACAACAGAACAAAACACTATCCAACACTGTGCCATGCCCAGCACTACATCAGTGTTTCTTTGTTATTCATAGGGTTTTTGATGGCTGAATGTTTTTCACGATTGTTTCAGTAGTGGACTGCCAGGTCCTTCTCTCATTTTTGTGGTGCTGGGGATCTAACCTAGGGCCTCAGAGTATACACAGCAGCACTCTACCAACTCAGCTAAATTCTAGCTCAATGTGTATATATTCTCTTCTCTTATTTTAGACATTTTTTACTCCATTATGATAAGACTACATGCAAGGTGTGCCTTGCATTTTCACTTATTACTGTACATTAAACTCTGTAAGCATTTTTTGTAGCTACCTAATTTTCTTTACCATTATTTTAAAGGGCTGCAGGTTTTACTATCAGGATGAGAGTCCATAATTTACTGGATTAGCCCTTTATTGTTATATAGTTGTCTCATTTCTAGTCTCTAAATGTTTTAAGGAATGTCACAATGAACAATTTTCGGTATTAATCTATTGAATTTTAATATTTCTCGTATTAATTTTATGAGCTCTTTTTATAAAAATAATCTTACTATATTCTTGCCAATATTTCCTTAATCTTTTGTTTGCCTTTCTAGTTTTTGCAACAAAATTTTTATGCTTCATGTAAGCACAGATCTTTACCTTTGTGATTTCTCAGTCTTGAAAAATGAAGAAATATCTTTCTATAGAAATTGCTTAAGGTAAGATTTTATGTTCATTTCTTAAATTTCTAATAATATTAGTTATTAAATAACCTTTGTCTACCTTCATTATTTTGTACTACTTCCCTTGATACTGATTAATACTAAATTATAAAGAATAATTTCCAGAAAACCTGTTATTTTTTACAGTTTGATTTTTGTGCCACAACCTCCAAAATTTGAGTTATTTTTTAAAATTAGTTTGCTTTTTGTTTCTTTTTCTTTCTGAGATAGTGTATCACTATCTCAAAAATCTCAACCTCCTGGGCTCAAGAGATTCTCTTGGCTCAGCCTCCTGAGTAGTTGGGACTGCAGGCATGTGCCACCATACTCAGCTTAGTGGGCTTTTGAATATGCCTGTTAGTTATAGAAATTTCCCTTTTCAGCCAGGCGCAGTAGCGCACACCTGTAATCCCAGTGACTCAGGAATCAGAGGCAGGAGGATCACAAGTTCAAGACCAGAGGCAGTCTGAGTAATTTGGTGAGACCCTGTCTCAAAAATTTACAAAAACGGGCTAGGGGTGCAGCTCAGTGGTACAGCACTTGGAAAGCATGCAAGCAAGGCCCTGGGTTCAATACTCAGTACCACACACAAAAAAATAAATAAAATAAAAAATTAAAACAAAGAAATTTCCCTTTTAATTTAAAATTTGGATATAAAAAAAATAATACTTACATCGAGTGAACTTTAGAGTGATTTCTTTGAATATACGTAGTTCCCTCTTTGGGTTTAATTTTTTTTATTTATTTTTATTAGAAATTTTTAATGTACATCATAATGTGATTCATTTTGACATGCTTTTCATTGTGACAATTTTCATATATGCAATTTGATAAGCATTATTCATATAGGTTACCCCTTACCCTCCTCTATGTTTCCCCCCTCCCCCCTTCCCATCTAAGTTTTTTGGGTTTAATTTAATTTCACTAAGCTTGTGAATTATAGTGATCCCTCATATCTGTGATTTTGGTGTGGTTCTGTCACTTATCTGACTCAACTATAGTTAGTATGGTACAATAAAATATTGAGAGAAACAGAGAGGACACATTCACATAACTTCCATTACAGTGTATTGCTGTGATTGTTCTATTTTATTATTTGTTGTTAGGTGAGCCAGTGTCCTGCTCACAGTGACCTACATACAACAGGTGAAACACTGTCATTGTGCTTCTCTGCTATTCATAGGGTATTCAGTGGCTAACTGTCCCCCCACACACACACATCTGTCAGTTTGTTGCACTATGTGGGCTTATGTGTTGCAATGAGGCTGAAAGATATGCCACCGGTATCTCATATTCCAGCAGGTCACCCATGGTGGGCAAGGTTCAGCTGAGCTTCTAGACTAAGACAGACTAGTGAGTAGGCACTGGCAAACCAGAGCTAAATCCCAGCCCCACCCAAAACAACTAACCATTGAAAACCCAATGAATAGCAAAGAAACACTGTCAGATATAGTGCCGGAAAATGAGCCCCCCAGGTTGGAAGGCACTCAAAAGACTACTTGGGAAGAGTTGCATCCTCAAAGTAGAGTCCACCTTGATGACAGAAATGGAATAAAGCCCCAGGGACCACCATTTGCTGATGTGGCATGACTCAAAATGAGGAGAACAACTGTAAACATCCATTAATAATTGGAACATGGAATGTACTTAGTACAAATCTAGGAAAATTAGAAATTATTAAAAGAGAAATGGAGCACATAAACATTGACAGTCTAGGCATCAGTGAGCTAAAAGGGACTGGCATGGGGCATTCTGAAGCTACTATGAGTGACAAACTAAAGAGAAATGGGGTTGCATTCAAAATCAAAAAACATCTCAAGATCTATCCTGAAATACAATGTTGTCAGTGATAGAATATCCATATGTCTATAGGAAGGCTAATTAATATGACTATTATTCAAATTTATGCACCCACCACTAAGGTCACAAATGAAGAAAGGGAAGATTTCTACCAGCTTCTACAATCAGGAATAGATCAAACATGCAATCAGGACATACTGATAATTAGTGGTGCCTGGAATGCAAAGGTTGGAAACAAAGAAGGCAGCTCAGTAGTTGGAAAATATGGTCTTGGTGACAGAAATGATGCTGGAGATCGCATGATAGAATTTTGTCAGACCAATGACCTTTTCACTGCAAATACATTTTTTTCACCAACATAAGCAGAGCCTATACACATCTGGACCTCACCAGATGGAACATACAGGAATCAAATTGACTATATATGTGGAAAGACACAATGGAAAAGATCTATATCAAATGTCAGAACAAGACCAGGTGCAGATTTTGGATCAGACCATCAACTTTTCATATTCAAGTTCAAACTGAAGCTGAAGAAAATTAGAACAAGTGTACCAGAACCAAGGTATGACCTTGAGTATATCCCACCTGAGTTCAGAGACCACCTCAAGAACAGATTTAATGCATTAGACACAAATGATAGTAGACCTGACAAGTTATGGCATGACATAAAAGATACCATTCAAAAAGAAAGCAAAAGATTACTTAAAAGACAAGAAAAAAAGAAAAGACCAAATTACATGTCAAAAGAGACACTGGAACTTGCCCTTGAACATCAAGAAGCTAAAATAAAAAGAAGACATCATGAAGTTAAGGAACTAAACAGAAGATTCCAAAAGGCAGCTTGAGAAGATGAAAACAAATATTATAACTGTGCAAAGAGCTGGAGGCAGGAAACCAAAAGCGAAGAACATGCTCTATACTTCTCAAGCTTAAGGAAGTGAAGAAAAAATTCAAGCCTCAAGTGTCAATAGTGGAACATTCTACAGGGAAAATATTAAACAATGCAGGAAACATCAAAAGAAGACAGAAGGAATATATAGAGTTGTTATACAAAAAAGAATTGATAGATGACCAATTATTTTAAGAGGCTGCATGTGAAGAGGAACCAACGGTATTGAAAGATGAAGTGGAATCTGCTTTGAAAGAACTGGCGAAACACAAGGTTCCAGGAATTGATGGAATACCAATAGAGATGTTTCAACAAACAGATGTAGAACTGGAGGTGTTAACATGTTTCTACCAACATATTTGGAAAACAGCTACTTGGCCAATTGACTAGAAGAGATCCATATTTATGCCTATTCCCAAAATAGGGGATCCAAATGAATGTGGAAACTATTGGGCAATATCATTAATATCACACACAAGCAAAATTTTATTAGAGATCATCCAAAAGCAACTGCAGCTGTATATTGACAGGGAATTGCCAGAAAATCAAGCAGGATTCCAAAGAGGGCAGGGAACCAGGGACATCATTGCTGATGTCAGGTGGATATTAGCTGTAAGCAGAGAATATCAGAAAGATGTCTATCTATGTTTTATTGATTATACAAAGGCATTTGACTGTGTGGATCATAACAAATTATGGATAACACTTCGGAAAATGGGAATACCAGAGTACCTAATTGTACTCATGAGGAATCTGTAGGTGAACCAGGAAGCAGTTATTTGAATAGAACAAGGAAACACTGCATGGTGTGCGTCAGGCTGTATACTTTCACCATATCGCTTCAATTTGCATGCTGAACATATAATCTGAGAGCTGGACTTTATGAGAAAGAACATCAGGTTTGGAGGAAGACTCATTAATAATCTGCATTATGCAGATGACACAACTGCTTGCTGAAAGTGAAGAGGGTTTAAAACATTCACTGATGAAGATCAAAGATCATAGCCTTCAGTATGTGTTGCGACTAAACAACAAAACAAAAATCCCTACAACTGGGTCAGTATGCAACTTCTCAGTAAATGGAGAAAAGATTGAAGTTGTCCAAGATTTTGCTTTGCTTGGCTCTATAATCAACACCTGTGGAAGTAGCAGTCAAGAAGTCAAAAGATGCATTGCTCTGGGAAAAGCTGTGGCAAAATATATCTTCAGTGTACTGAAAAGTAAGGTGTCACATTGAAGACAAAGGTGCACGTGACTCATGCCATGGTATTTTCAGTCACATCATATGGTTGTGAAAGGTGGACACTGAACAAGGTAGACAGGAGAAGAACTGATGCTTTTGAATTATAGTGCTCAAGACCATTATTGAATACACCAGGGACTGTCAAAAGATCCAACAGATCTGTCCTAAAAGAAGTGCAACTACAGTGCTCCTTGGAAGCAAGGATGGCTTGACTGTGTCTTACATATTTTGGACATGCAGTCAGGAGAGACCTATCCCTAGAGAAAGACATCATGTTTGGGAGAGCGGCAGGTCAAGGAAAAAAAGGAAAACCCTCCACTAGATGGATTGACACAGTGTCTGAAACAATGGGCTTAAACATAAATAAGATCGTGTGCCTGGCATAGAATCGGGAAATGTTTCGATCTGCTGTACATAGCTATGTGTTGGACTTGATTGGATGGCACCTAACAACAACAACAACAACAATTGTTCTTTGGGAGTGGGGTTGCCAGGTCCTTCTCCCAATCCTACAAAACCTGGTGTTCCCAAGTGGTCTCCTACACAAGGACTAACCAGGCTTGACCCTGTTTAGCTTCCGAGATCTGACAGGATCCAAAACCACAGTGGCACAGCTGCAGACATTTTATTATTAGTTTTTTTAATCTCTTACTGTGAATAATTTATCAATTCAAATTTATCATAGGTATATATGTATTTTCACCCCCCTCATGGGGGTCTCAAAGAGTCAGATCCAATTCTATGGCACCTAAAAACAACATATGTATATATAAAACTTAGCATCTACAGAGTTTGGTACTATCTGTAGTTTTAGGCATTCATAAGGTCTTGGGATGTATATCCTGTAAGAGAAGATCATTTCAGATTGCAGAAAATTCACACTTTTACTACATTAAATATATTTTAAAAATGCACTTCCCTGTCTCTTCACATACTAAAATGGTTGTTCTTTATGATGTTTGGAAGACTTCTGTTTGTAGGTTGATACTGTTTCTACTGTTTACTATTATTGTAATGTATACTTTATTTTCTTACAGTGTACTCTTTTTCATTATAATTTGTACTTCATAATACTTCCTAAAAGAGTTTCAAAATCTGGCTGCTGAGAAAAGAAACTATAACTTTAAGAAAAACATAAATAATTGAGTAGACCAAAAACATTCATTGTGCTTCCAATTTTCTTCACCATCAAAAGTGTGTGGTGCTAACTGAATGTCACTTCCTTAAACTTTATGAATGATTTACATGGCAAACATATTTTCCCATTTGACATCAAATACTACAATTTAAGATAAAGCTTTAAAATTATAATTATGCATTATTTGGCTGAATAGTTGTTGTTGTCAGGTGTCTCAAGTTGTGTCCAACTCATAGCAACCCTCATAGGGTTTTCAATGGCTGATTGTTTCGGGATTGTCTTGGAAGTGGATTGCCAAGTCCTTCTCCCATTTTTTGTGGTGCTAGGAATCAAACCCAGGACCTCAGAGACTACAGAGCAGCGTTCTACCCATTGAGCTAAATCCCAGCCCTCAGTTGAATAGAATGCCCTTAAAATTCTTTTCATTTATCCTATCATTTTTCTTATTTCACAATTTTTTCCTTTTAATTACCAAAGGGAAATAGTGTAAATATGGCAATGACAGGTTAAAACTGAGCATGATTTTTAGTTTTTATAATTAAAAATTAAACTATTTACAGAAGTCTGTGTTTGCTTTTCCATTTCAGTGGATAATGTCATTAAGATCTATATCTACATTTATTTAATTATGTCCTCCAGATACAGGCAAGTGACATATAAGTAGAATTATAATCTCATTTGTTGCTTATCTGTTAATTTAATTTTATTTATATATCTGTTCCAAAAGAGTTCTTCTTGTCTACTTTGAAGTAAAATAATCTGATTATGTTTCAGGTTATTGAAAAATATATAAAAATATTTTTTCCTTTAATTTTGATTGCATGATCGTCTCGTAGGAGAGTTCTCCCACCCTTATCTACTCACATACACTCACCCCCATCCCACCACAAACACAGACTGAGATCCAGCTGAGTGATACAAATGCTGCCTGTTGTCAGCAGTATCAGTACAGTACGTTTTAGCTACTACAAGATAGGACTACCTTTTAGCCACTCAAACTCTACCAATGAAAAGGAAATAATACTTTTTTTTTCTGATCATTATTTTAAAAACAGCACCACGGTGGCAGTCAGCTTCCTGTCACAGGGACAACATGCCTGTATAAGCAACTTTAAAGGAGGAAATATTTATTCCCTGCAGTGAAGTACATCATGGTGGGGAGCATGGGTTTGAGAAAAGCTTCTCCCATTATGATTGCTGGAAAGTAAAGAGGAGGAGGGGGCCAGTGTCCCCACATCCCCTTCAAGGCCATCCCCCCAGAACCTAACTTCCTCCAAGTAGGCCACACCTCTTAAAGGTTCCATTGCTGCCCACATGAGCCTTCAGGGAATATTTAAGATCCAAACCACAGCAACTATCATTCCTTAAGTTTGTATTTAGAACATACTGATCAACACTATAATTCAAAGCAGCACATAAATTTTTAAAAGATCATTTTTAACTAAAAATATTTTAGGAAGTTAGTAGCAAAATACTGCCTTTTAAAAATGAGGGAAAATGTGGAAAAAGCAATAAAAATAAAGCCTTTTTATGTCCACATATTGTTAAAATTATGTCATGCTTCTAAGTATAACTAAAATAAAAGCCTCTTTTAATATACCAGACATGAACATTGCCATAAAAGTCTGTTCAATAAAGGAAACAAGAAGATTTGTGATGATACATAGAGAGATTTTCCTTTCTTGAATTGTCATCATCAACTCCCAAATTCACCACCAAATATTTGTTTCTTTAACATTAGTTTGAATACAGATCTTGCATAGACAATCAATCAATGCGTGTGGGGGGAGTATAATGATAAAATAAAGTTCATTTGATCTACACTTTGTGCCTCCACTCCTGCGATCTCAGTGTTAGGACCCTCCATCCCAGCAGAGTGATTACCTCAGTCTTCCTGGGAGGCAGAGCAGACCCGAGTGAACAGTGCAGAAGCATTTCAAAGCCTGTCCGCAGAGCTGTCCCCGCAGCACAAGCCACTGAAGCAAGCCGTGCTGGCTCTGTTTACTGTGACACAGACTGGAGACTGGAGACGCTGCCTCCACCCGAGCACCCATCACAGACACAAGGAGGCAATTACAGTAGCTGTGGGCGGGGGGGAGGGGGGGCTCTTCTTTGCTTGCTGTTAAGACTTGAATAAAATGTAAAAACATTTTCTTAACAAGAGAAAAATGACAAACCCCAAACATGTTCAGTTTTGACAGCAACTTCATGTTAGTACATGAACACAGGTCGGTTAGCTTATGAAACAGCATGTGTTTATCTAATGTAAGAAAGCTATCTTAGAAATACAGAGAAAACATTATTTTCTCATCTCTAAACTTCTCATTCATTCATTCAACAAATATTCACTGAACACCTACTGTATCTCAGGGACCCTGTGAGAAGCAATGTGAAAACTGAGAAAGTTCATGGAGTTGTGGTTCATCTGATGGATTTCTCAGGATTTACACAATGCACTAAATAATTATAGAGCTACAAGTTATGATAAATGCCCAAGGGACAAAAACAAGGGCTATCACACGTGGAATACATTCAGATTGGAAAGAAAGAGACGACTCCTTTTTTTAAAAAAAGTGTCACTATACTTATTCCTAAAAGAAGGAGAGGAAGCTCCTGCATGGTTTACCTGGGAAGAATAGCATGCGTGAAAGCTCTGGAAAGAAAGAGCACAGGGACTTTGGAGGATAAACAAAAGGCCAATGTGGCTGCAGCACACTAGACAAAAGGAGATCAAGTTAGAGAGGGAGGCAGAGGTCAGCGCAGGCTCCGCTGTGGACCAGAACACACCATGTTAATTGCAGGGGAAGGGGATGGCAGGATGGATCCTGGGGCATCTTAGAATTAGACCTGAACTATTCTTCACATGATCCTCATGGCTCTCTTGTAGAGAAAAAGAGGAGTGGACAGTGTTTGGCAGATGCTTGCAAGAGTTTAGCAAGAGGTAGTAACTTACTACTGCAGCAGAAAGGATACAGAAAAGCAAATCCATTAGAGAGATATGTGAAGACAGGACCCAGAAGATTTGGTGATGGATCTGGAAAGACTAATGAGAGAGTGTGAGCTTGTCTGATTTCTCTCATGAGCAGTTGGATGGTAGCAGGTACTACAGGTAGGAAAATTGGCCAAGATACTCGAATCAGTGACCAAGAGGAGGTGGTTATTGTTGTTATTAGTGCTGTTGAGTCCAATTCATAGTGACAGAAGGAAACACTCCCTGACATTGTGCCATGCCCCACGATGTGTCAGTGCTGCTTCCCTATTCGTAGGGTTTTCGATGGCTGATGGTTTCAGGATTGCTTCAGGAATGGATTGCCATGTTCTTCTCCCATTTTTGCAGTGCTGGGGATCAAACCCAGGGTCTCAGAGAGTGCAGAGCTGCACTCTACCAACTGAGCTTTGGAAATCCTACTTAGGGAGGCCAGTGAGGAAGCAGCAATTGGCCTCACAGATCTGGAACCCAGAAGGAAACACGTGCTAGAGAAAGGAATCAAGGAGCTGTTGACATGTAAATGCACACCAAAGGAACATATGTATTTTCTCTTTGTGATAAAGATCTGCTGAATTTACAAGTCTAACGTAGTTTCTCTCACACTAAACTGAAAATTCAAGGTTTCATTCATTTGAAAGTAATCTTGTTTGTCTGTGTGCTCTTTTGAAGAAGATGTTAGTCACACTTACTATAAAATATCTCTTCCTTTTTTACTCCAGTCAATGTGTAATCTTTTGAGTCTGAGATGATGTATTCAAAGATTTTCAAACATAAGACACATGGAATTTCTTCTAAAGGCTGATTTATCAGGATAGCATTTTCAGATTCTATGGCCCTTTACTCCTTTACAAATTAATGGCAGGTCATGAGGAAATGGTTGCAGAGTCCACACTGACAAATTTAAGGGAGCTAGTCAGGCTTCATCTAGCATTCATGCTCTCAAGCGTACCTCATAAGAGTTCCAGGACTTCTCCTACATTCCACCCTTTCCCACCTTTAAATACATCCCAGCAGGAAATAAGAACAAGCATTCCATCATCTTCTTCTGCAATTTCTCCAGGAAAAAAACTTCATATATCCTTTTATCTCTCTAAAAAGATTTCTGTGCTCCAAACACAAAAAGAGTTTTAGCTCCAAATGGAATTACACAAATCATAACAAAACTAAGATAGGGTGAAGTGTTCTAGTCAAATCCAGAAATGATTTCTGAAATGATTTGATGGAGTCTTTCACATTAAACAAAAATATGTATTAACTTAATCTTCTGATATTCAAGCTGGTCTTGGATAAAACACAATATTTACATCATGATGTAAGCTTATTAGAATGTGACTCAGTGGAAGCAGAGCCTTGTCTGAGTTATTCATTGCTATAGCCCCAGTATGTAGAATTTGGCTGGCTGTATTCGTCTGTTTTCTGTTGCTATCACCAAATATCCCACATGGGATCCCTTATAAAGAATAAAGGCTTATTTAGTTCATGGTTCTGAACCATGGGTGGAAAGCCCAAGGTTAAGAGGTAGTATCAGGTGAGGACCTTCTTACTGACAGGGATTGTGCAGAGTCAGACAGCCCAGCCTATAACATGGTAAGGGGGTGTATCAAAGGGACAAGAATTTGTGCCCCACTGAAATACATTGAAGCTATCCTTCCAGTTTTCATGTAGGCAGAAGGAAAGGGGGAGTGAATGCTCTGAATTGGGACTCTCCTTGCTGTGCCTGAGGAAAATTCAGTGTAATGGAGCAAAGTGACAGTAGGGACGGGATAATATGAGTGAAAAACCTGGCACTAGATCATCCAGGAGTTAGGTTTGGAACAAACACTGCACGGTGTTTTCCTTCAATCTCCCCAAGAAACATCTGACTTTCTCTCTCATGTAATTCAGATCTTAGCTCTATTGTTGTTTCAACAGAGGATTTAGGACAGCACCCCCCACCACCACCACTATATTTTCTTGTTTCCTTTTTTGTTCACATTTTCTGTTTTCCAAAAAGAGATCTATAAGAAAGGTAGAAACAATCCACGATAAATTTTCTAAAGAGAAACCAAACAACAGCTGAAGCAGATTTCTAAGTGTCTATATTCTAAATATGCACAAATGCCATTCACTTCCTTCCATTAGCTCCCCCAAACTTCCCCAGCAGCTCAACCCTGAACTGAAATGAACTTGTGCTCTTCTGTCCAGGTAATAACAGGCCAGATTTGGAAACCACCCACGAATGAAGGTCAACTTTGCCTCTTCTTGTTGAGATTTGAAAGTGTGGGATTCTTTCTTTAAGCAGAAACAATGACTTGCCATGACACACATACTTGCTAAGGAATCAAAACTGTTACTGGGAACGAGCCAAGAATAATACTATTAAAAACTGCTACTTTAATAGGAATGTATTCATTGAAATTACATACGTCCTATGTACTCAAATATAATATAAGCACAGGATGCCTAGACAATAATCTCATTCACAGAAAATTCCATTGTTGAAAAATGGTTTTATTTTGTGCCATCTGGCTTTGAGAGTACGTATATGAGAACTGTCATTTTTTTTAATTCTTCATCTTCTTTAAATAAATAAAAAATAATCAAAGGACTAACCACAGTATTTCATCATTTCTATGAGGCCTCTGAAAATAAATTTTATACTCTTACTTTTCCAAGGTAAGGTTTATATGCACAATTTTGTTGGAAACTAAATCTTGAACAATTTTTCGCAAAGAGGATAGTGTGCTAAATTTAGGAAGCTCAGAATCGAATTAATGGCCCAATGATAATCTTCTCTTGCCTTCAGATGTCTGGTGTGTTTGCTTCCTTCCCTTAAACCATCTTTGCTCTATTTTAAATTTGATTTGATTTAACAGACATTTATTGAGTACCTATAATACAACAAGCACTTGGCTAGAAATTTGGGATGCAGATATACATAAATATCTTGCACTTTACATATGAAGCCATTAGAAGAAGATACATCATAACTAAATATGCCCATATGCACGCAGATGAAATTGTCTACGAGAAAATTGTGTCTCAGTATTTTAAATACACAATTATAGAAAACTGAACCAATAAACCATGTAGAATTCTAAGTGAATAAGATTGTCATTGTTTTCAAGCTGTCTGGGCCAGATATTTCTATATGAATGGGCTACTAATCTGACAAGTCTGTGGAAAAAGAGACTTGACAGTGTCTAAAGACCCCTGAGTGTAAAGTTTCATCCAAATATCAGAAGGTAGAATCAATGGTCAGTGAAATCAAAACAGTTGAGCTCACTTAGAGAGTTCCGAGAACCACTCTGAGGGAAGAAGTCCTAGCACAGGACTCCACTAGGAACAGGAGATAATAACCCAGAGTCCACAACCCAGCCCAGGACAGAGTTCAGGGATTCTCTGCCTCTTGTCCTCCTTAATCTGCTCTGGCCTCAGCTCATTTTAGGTTTAGCTTCTTAAGATTCAGTTCTCATTCTAAGGACCCTTTAAAAGAACATCATAGCTCTTCATGATGATATGCGTCAACACGAGAATTTTCCAAAATAAATAGATACTGCCTTTGCAAGTCAGTGAATATACATTTGTGTAGTCTCTCAACTTTTCTCCATCATAAAATAATACCACTCAGTAGAAGTATGATTTTGTCAAGATTTTATAGCTGGCAACTTCAGATCAATGGTTTAGAAGGCATCTATTCTCAACTTTATAGTGACTTTTTCTTCTCTAGTCAAAGTCATATTTTGTGGGCTTTAGTATTTGTGAAGGCTCAGAAATATCAGGGGAAAAATTAAGAGAGAGTTTTTATGATGATTATTGAAGGGTCCTAGGACAGTGTCTTTTTACTTTCCAGAAACAGCAATATACTTAAAATGAAATTACATAGGGTCCTCCTAGTATACTCCTGAACCAACACTTTAAAGTACAGCGCTGCACTGTAGATTTAAATTTAGATTCTCTCACCAAAGAGAATCTAAAAACTGAAAGGTCAATTTTCCCCACCAGCTCACCCAGAGATGCATGATAAATCCACTGACCTCAGCTGGGTACCCTGGCGCACACCTGTAATCCCACAGATTCGGGAGGCTCAGGCAGGAGGATTGTGAATTTGAGGTCAGAGGCAGCCTGCATTGCTTAGCAAACTCTGTCTCAAAAATAAAACAAATTTTAAAAGGTGGTGGGGGTACAGCTTAGTGGTAGAGCACTTGTCTGACATGCTCGAGGTTTTGGGTTCAATACCCCGGTGGTTGGGGAAAAAAAAAGAAAACTGCATTCATGTGTCTCTGTGACCATCTGCACCATATCTATCTAGGAAGTCCTACTGGATTATATTTAGGCATTTACATGTGAGAGCCTCTCCAGTTTCATAGCATGTTTTTGCATTTGTGCCACACTGATGTTTCTCTCCTTTCTTCTTGTTGATATTCTACCCACTGTTCTTCATTAGTCCTGGACATTGAATGAGCCATATTCCCTGAAACTAAGCTCCACACAATCTGCCATCATCACCAAAGAGCAAATACAGCATAGAAGAAAATGGGAGGAGACTGAATGGCCACCACTGTCATTACCATATTCCCCCAACATGCAGTCACTGGGGTGACTGAGAACTAAAATGACTAAAAACATCACCAACTTCCTAGAGCCCCACAAACACATTTTTTCCAGTCAACCAATGAATGACCAGTTGGTCCACCCCATCCCTGAGTGAACTTTCTTCTTACACCCTTTCAGGGACCCCCTTGTCCTTTGGGGAGCATATCAACACAGCATTCTGGGCTTTGTGAAGGTCTAAGAAAGAAAAAGTAGGAGAAGGAGTTCATAATGGGCAAAAGAGGAGGCATTTCCGGTTTTCCATGTACAAGAATAATTTTTCCAAACTAATTTCAACATAACACCTCCACACTTCTTCCCACCCTTGTGTTGCCTGTTATAAGATTTTCCTTTAAGTCAACACATTATAACAAATAATGAATGTATCCCCAAAGAAATCAAAGAGTTTCATGTGTTTGTTATATTTTTTCCCAAAGAATATAAAATACAAAAATTCTAAAACAAAGTGTTTGTCCAGGTATCACCTAAATTGGCCTTGAGGACCACAATGTGAGAAACAGAAATGCTATCGGAGTCATCAATGTTTGCAGTTTATAAATTTATACCATTTTAAAAAGTAAAGGAATCTCCTGACACTATTAGAGCCAAGATGAAATGCATAAGATTCTTAAAAATTCAACCATGGCACATAGAGCTTCAATACTCAGAAAATACAATGGTAAATACATATGATTTAAAAATTGCAACATTGGGTTATGCCACAGATTAAAGAGTTGCACAATACACGATCCTGTAGAAAGATGTAGATTTGCAGCTAACCAAAGAATCCTGTTTAAATTTTTATTTTTTGTTCAATTTCCTTATTAACCCAACCCTAAGCCAATGTACCCTATGGAATAGTCCTGTCTCCATGACAACTTCAGGAAATTGAAGGATAGGTCTGTGGCCACAGATAAGGCAAATACATTCAGGGGATCCCAAAAGACAGCCACCAAAGGAAAGATGGTCTCAAGGCCGCAAAGGAAAACTTGCAGAACAGAGAAGTTAAGTGAACAGGCAGTGACAGAACAAGAGATGTGGGTGAAAGGAGCAGGCATTCTTTTTTTTTTTTTTTTGTCCTATCCTGTGATATTTGTCATGGGAACTCAGAAAATGCTGGATGTGTTGCATTCAATTTGAATATGTGATCAACATTAAAAGGCAGTGGGACCTCACAATGCAATATATCTGGATTAAGCACATGCATGCATTTATAAACACACATATAAGCCCACGCTTAACATATCTAAATAACAAATGTAAAACACAAAAAGAAATGGTCTAATATATTAACTGGTTGACTACTTTGGGTAAGATTGCAGCTATACTTAATAAGTCTTTATGCCTGCCTTTTGGCTAGAGAGCAGCTCAGTTGGTAGAGTGCTGCTCTGTGCACTCTGAGGCCCTGGGTTAGATCCCCAGCACCACAAAAATGAGAGAAGGAACAGGCAGCCCACTCCTGAAAGCCCACTCCCAAAACAATCAGCCATTGAAACCCACATGAATAGCCAAGAGGCACTGACAATAGTGCCGGGCATGGCACAGTGTTAGGGAGTGTTTCGTTTTGTTGTACACAGGGTCACTACAAGTGGCACTAAACTCAACAGCATCTAACAACAACAAAAATGCCTGCCTTTATTTTCCAAATATCCCATATATCGGAGTTGTCTTTATTATCAGAAAAATATATTTTAAAATAAACATATACTATTTTTATTTAACCAAACTATTTTCCCACAAAGCCTCCCCTTATCTTAGTGTGAACCGGCTTCTTCTTCTCGCAACCTGATAGCACTTACCATGGGCTTGGTGACTCATTACATAGCTATGTCTTGTCCTAAACTCCAAATGTCCTGATGGTTATGGAAACCACACCATACTCATTTTGGAAAGGCCAGTAGAATGGAGCAAATACCTTGCACATAGCAGTTTGATAACTGCTGCATCTACAAACTCTGTCAAAAGTCATGGCTTAAAATTAAGTATTTTCTACCCTGTAGCCAAGCTCAGCAAGGATTAAGCATAAATATTATCAATTTATTTGAAAATGCAGTTTAAAAAAAAGCATTGCGGATAATTTGTTTTGGACAGGTATTTAATTAGTGGGGCTCCTGTCTGCTCAGAGTGCCGAGGTGCCTTTTTGTGCTCTATCATCTACTTTCTGAGTCTAGCATTCTGCAGAGCCATTAAAGTGAGCAGGTTTGTGCTCATGACGATTCTGTAAACAATTGGCCTAATGATAACTATTTGAAACCCTACTAGGGATTATCTGCTTTATTTCCCCTTAGTCACAAACCCTCAGAACGAAAGAAAACAAAAGTCAGAACTTGAAATAAAAATAGGCTACTTATCCATTTTTCAGGAATTCATGAGAAATTCATTAACAATCATTTGTTCATTCCAGAGAATGGACATAACGGTTGACAAGGTGGAAAAAATGGTATCTTCACTAACAAGTCTTTTAATGAAAAGACAAGATGTAGAACTGATTTGTGACCACTGCCAGTAGAAGGGCTGCAGTAATCAGAATGAAGTGCTAGGAAAGCTAATTAGCAGGTAAATTTGCAACCCAAGAGAATGATCTTTATTCCATTGGAAATTCAAAAATGTTCAGGATTTCAGAATATTGTAAGGAATCTACAACTGAATATTTTATAATGTTTTTGGTTGAGAAAAGATTTATACCCAAGTGAAACATACAGATCTTACACAATTCAGTGAGTGTACATAAATGTTGTTATTAGGTGCTGTCACATTGTGTCTGACTCATAGCCACCCTCATAGGGTTTTCAATAGCTGATTATTTTGGGATTGCCTTGGGAGTGGATTGCCACATCCTTCTATTTTTGTGGTGCTGGGAATTGAATTTGAGACCTCAGAGACTGCAGAGTGGCGCTCTACCAACTGAGCTAAACCCCAGCCCTATATAAATGTAGACACCCTTTTAGCCACTAGCCCCATCAAGGGTCAAAGCACTTTCATCATTCACTACCTTCCACTCATGTTTCTCCTCCCACATCCATATGAGACCATCAAGCTGATTTTACCTCAGCTGAAGCTCTTAAGTTTCATATAAGTATGTTGTAAGGTAAGAACTTTTATCCGTGTCTGCTTCTAGAAGATTACATCTGGTTTCACTGTCTCTATATAGTATTTTTGAAATCCACCCTTGTTATTCTATTACTTTGTTCTTTCTCCTTCCTGAATAGTATCACAATGTATTTATTCAGCTTTCCATTGATAGACATTTGTGTTGTTTCTATTTTGGGGACATTATGAATAAAGCTACTATAAAGCTGTATATAATGTCATGAAATACTATTCACCCTTAAAAAAGAAGCCAGTCCTGTCACTTGGAACAACATGGACAAACATGGAGGACATTATGTTAAGTGAAATAAGCCAGGCAAAATACTGTATATTTTCTGAAAGACAAATACTCTATATTCTCTCATCTAGTCTGCACCCTTTTAACACTTTTGGCAGACTAAAAAACAGGTAACAATTAGAATCTCATGCTCTTGACTGCGAATCCAATCCACATGCAATTCTAATCTGCATCTCATTTTTTAGCCCTCTAAAACTGTTGAAAGTGCATAAAATATATTCGATAATATGCAGTACTTGTGATATCACTTATATGTGGAATTTTAAAAAGTTGAGCTCATATAAGAAAGAGTAGATTGGTGATTATCAAGGGCTGCGGGTGTGAAGGTTGGGGAAGTGTGGGTCAAATGACATAAAATTTCACTTAGATATGAGGAAGCTTAAGAGGTCTCATTGCAAAACATGGTAACTATAATAACAACTGTATTCTTGAAAATTTCCCGGAGTAGATGTTAAGTATCCTTATCACAAAAAATAAGTAAGGGAGGTAATGCATATGCTTAGTATCTCTATTTAGCCATTCCGCAATATATACACATTTTAAAAACATGTTGAACAATAAAGTGATACTTTTATCAATCTAAAAAATTAATTTAAAAATAAAATGCTGTATAAAAGTTTTCATTTTGACATATATTTACATTTTTCTTGTGTAAATACCTCAGAGTAGACTCCTAGGTGACAAAATAAATATGTATTTAAATTTTGAAGAAACTGCCAAATATTTTTAAAATTTGGGTACCATTTCACATTCTTCCAACCATTTGCTCCACATTCACACTACCAAGTGTGATGTCAGTCATCACAATGTTAGCAATCCTAAAGAGTAAGAAGTAGTATGTCACTGTTACGACATTTGGATGTCCCTTTTTTTTTTTTTTCCTAGTACCTGAGGATTGAACTCTGGGCCTCACAGATACTTGGCAAGTACTCTACCATGAAACCACACTCCCAACTCATTTTTTATTTTTGTTTTGAAGCAGAGTCTCACTAAGTTACACAGGCTGCCTCTGTCCTTGAACTATCCTTTTGCCTCAGCTTCCCGAATCACTGGGATCACAGGTATGCACTACCATGCCCAGCTTCCATTTGGATATTCTTGATAGATAGTAATGGTGAGAATAATTTTCACATACTTACTGTCATTTGCTTATGTTCTTCAGTGAGTGTCTCAAGTCCTTTGTCCAGTTTTTTTATTGGCCTATTTGTCTTTTAATTATTGGTTTACATTAGTTCTTAGCAAATTCTAAACACAAGTCTCTTATCAGGAAGGTATAATGCAAATATTTCTGCAGTGTGACTTGCTTTTTCATTTTTAAAGTTTGTTTTTTTTTCCAGGTGCCAAGGCACACACCTGCAGTCACAGTAACTCGGGAGGCTGAGGCCAGAGGAACATGAGTTCAAGTACAGAGGCAACGTGTGCCACTTGGCGAGACCCTATCTCCAAATAAAAAACAAAAAAGGGGCTAGGTGGCGAATCAGTGGTACAGTGGTTGCTTAACATCTCCTGGGTTCAAACCCCCAGGAATGAACAATGACAACAACAACAAAAAAGGTTTGTTTTTTGATGAGTGGAAGTTTTTAACTTTGATGAGTTATATTTTGTCATCTTTTTTTCATCTTTCATAGTTAATGTTTTTGTATACTTTGTTCCAAGGTCACAGCGATGTTTCTCCCAAGTTTTCTTTGAGAAATTTATAAGTTGGCCGGGCGTGGTGGCACACGCCTGTAATCCCAGCGGCTCGGGAGGCGGAGGCGGGAGGATCGCAAGTTCAAGACCAGAGGCAGTCTGCGTAACTTAGCGAGACCCTGTCTCAAAAAGTAAAAAAAAATGGGCTGAGGTTCAGCTCAGTGGTCCAGCACTTGCAGAGCATGCAGGCGCGAGGCCCTGGGTTCAACCCCCAGTACCGCAAAAAAAAAAAAAAAAAAAAAAAAGAAAGAAATTTATAAGTTCAGTTTTTATGTTTATATTTACAATTCCTTTCAAATTAATTCTTGTGAGTGGAGTGTAATAGGGGTCAAATTCATGTTTTTACATATGTCTACTCAGTGTTCCAGCAACATCTATTGAAAACATTTTCTTTACATCATTATACTGCCATGCACCTTTGTGAAGAACTAATAGGCTGGGACCACATCAAATTAAGAAGCTTCTGTACAGCAAAAGAAACAATTAACAGAGTCAAGGAAACCTCTACAGAATGGGAAAAAATCTTCACATTTTATACATCTGACAAAGGTCTAATTACTAGAATTTATAAGGAAATCAAGAAAAAAAAAACCCAAAACCAAACAACCCAATACACAAATGGGCAAAGGAACTGAGTAGACAGTTCTCAAATGAAGAGGTCCATAAAGCCATGAAACACATGAAAAAGTGTTCAATATCCCTAGCCATTAGGGAAATGCAAATCAA
>VMDO01010066.1:0-73641 GCA_007922755.1 Pedetes capensis
GAGAAGCACTGACAATAGTGCTTTGCCTGTCATACATAGGGTCACTATGAGTCAAACACCAACTCCACATCACCTAACAACAACCACCACCACCCTGTGAATAATATAAACTCTTCTGGCCCATGAACGGGGACGTCCTTCCATTTCCTTAGAACTTCTCTATTGATATTGCCAGTTTTATAGTTCCAAAATAGCTGACTATTGGCGATTTAGTAGGATGCAATGTAATACAAGGAGAAAGTCTTCCAGGTTTTCCACAGAGGATAATGTGGATACACAAATCAGCACCCACGTGCACCATAACCTGTTAGCATGGTGATGCGTGCGTGGATATTGATATTAGAGGAACTCTTAATACTAGCTAAAGGAAAGTTGCTACATGACCTTCCTTAGTATCTAAAAGGATTTTATGGTTGTTGTGATTGTTTGTAATCCTTTTTCTGTTTGTTTGTTTTTGTTTTGAGACAGGGTCTCCCCCTGTAGTCCAGGCTAACCTGAACTCACGATACCCCTGTCTCAGCCTACTGAGTCCTGGGATTACAGCCATCTGCCACCATGCCTGACTCCTAGAATGGTTTTTAACCAAATGCAACATGCATTATAAACTTGATAGAGATATGTTTAATTTTAAATATAGCATCAAAAGCTAAGGATGTCGCTCAGTGGTAGTGCAATTGCCTGTCATGTGCAAGGTCCTGGATGTGATCCCCAGCACCCCCAAAACAAAAACATAAGTACAGCATCATGTTTAATATTGAACCCCAGAAGCATTTTCATTTAAAGCCCATGTTGTTGTTGTTGTTAGGTGTCGTCAAGTCAGTATCTGACTCATAGTCATGACCCTCATAGGGTTTTCACTGGATGAGTGCTTCAGGATTGCCTTGGGAGTGGATTGCCAGGTCCTTCTCCCATTTTTGCAGTGCTGGGAATTGAACTCGGGACCTCAGAGACTGCAGCGCAGTGCTCTACCCACTGAGGTAAATCCCAGCCCTTTAAAGCCCATAGGAAGAAGAATAACATTGCCATCATTACTTAACATTGTTCAAAGTATATCAAAATAAAAATAAGAATATTGAGCTGGACACGATGACACGCACCTATTATCCCAGTGGCTCAGGAGGCAGAGGCAGGAGGATCGCAAGTTCAAGACCAGACGCAGTCTGCGTAATTTAGCAAGACCCTGTCTCAAAAAGTAAAAAAATGGGCTGGGGGTGTAGCTCAGTGGTGCAGCACTTGCAAAGCATGCAAGCAGGAGGCCCTGGGTTCAACCCCCAGTACCGCAGAAATAAATAAATAAATAAATAAATAAGAAGAAGAACCTTAAGATTTACAAAATGGAGACAGCATGGGGATACTTCCAAGTACTATGATTGCAGGTCTAGGTAACAGTAACACTGGAAAATCTCTTACACACAATGAGTTAAGTCAGTAAGGTAGTTGGGTACAAAACTAGGAACCCAAATCTATACTTCCATGTTTCAGGGGGAAAAAAAATCTAGAAAACAAAAATGGAAGAAATATACTTAAAATAGCCCTGGCACATACAATTGCAACATCAGCAACAACAAAAATGAAAGAAGAAACAAATGAAAATATATCCCTGTTCATCAATTAGACGATTTCATGGCGTAAAATTGCGTGTCTTCCCTAAATTAGTTTTAATTTTATGTCATTAAAAATACATAATGAAGTGGTATTTTTCTTTGGAAGTAGACTCACTGAGTCTAAAGTTCAAATGGAAAAATAAACAAATGAAGCTAGCCAGGAAAATTCTGAAAAAGGAAAGCAATAAAGAAGGATTAGTCCTAGTAAGTATTGGAACATAAACTACATTTATGAAAAAAGTTTGGTACTGGCGCGTGAAGAGAAAGGCAGATTAATGAAACAGATCAGAATCTGGAAATAACCCCAAATGCATTGAAGAAACTAGTATAGGATAAAGCCATACGCTTTCCTCAGAGAGGAAAAACAATAAAATTATTAAGTGTGGTAATTGGTGTCGGAGTAATTGGCTAGACATCCGGGAAGGCGTGAGATAAAGGTGGATGTCTGTCTAATTCCTTGTTGTTGTTGTTGTTAGGTGCCGTGGAGTCGGTATCCGACTCATAGCGACCCTTATAGGGTTTTCAATGGCTGAGTGCTTCGGGATTGCCTTGGGAGTGGATTGCCAGGTCCTTCTCCCATTTTTGCGGTGCTGGGAATTGAACTCGGGACCTCAGAGACTGCAGCGCAGCGCTCTACCCACTGAGCCAAATCCCAGCCCGTCTAATTCCTTACACTACATAAATCCCAGACTGACTGTGTTAACCAGCTTTCCGTTACTGTAACAAACACTTGAGACAATCAACTTATAAAGAGAAAAGGATTGTTTGGGCTCCTAGCTTTGAAGGTTTCAGTCCATGGTCACCTGGCCTCATTGGTTTGGACCTGGGATGAGGCAGCGTATCATGGCTGGGAGATGTGACAGAGCAAAATGACTCACCTTACAGCAGGACGCAAAGAGGAGAAAGAAATAAGAAGGGGCTGGGGTCCCGCAATCGCCCTGGAGGGCACACCTCCAGTGACCAGAAGACTTCTCCGTAAGTCCCACCTCTTAAAGTTCCTACCACCTCCCAATAATGTCTGCCGACCCAGAGACTCATCCCTTCGGGGACACTTAAGCTCTAAAATGCAGCACTGGTCATTTAAATGCAAATAAATGAAACAGGAGTAAAAGTAAACGTGGACGCGTGCGCAGTCACACATACTCGCACCACTGGAATCGGAGAAAATCTCTTAAAGCATAACTCAAAATCTCAGACACTAAAAATATTGGCTACATAAATTTAAAACAACTGTAGAATACAAAACATCAGAGACCAAGTTAAAAGGGGTTTAGTTTAGTTCTGTGCTCTCTGAGGCCCTGGGTTCAATCCCCACATCCCCCCCCCCACCACCAAAAAAATGGAAGCTGGACCTGGCAGCTCACTTCCAAAAATAATCCTGAAAAGTGATCAGCCACTGAAAACCCTATGAATAGTAGAGAAGCACTGACATAGTGCCAGGCACCGCACTGAGCTGCGGAGTCTTTCCTTCCGTTGTACATAGGGTCGCTGGGAGTCAGACCCAACTCCATTGCAGCCAACAAGTTAAAAAGTAGGTGGTAGAAAGATAGATTTAAAAAAAATTTTTTTAAAGGTTTTTTAGCCAGGCATGGTGGCACAGGCCTTTAATCCCAGCAACTCAGGAGGCAGAGGCAGGAGGATCATAAATTTGAGGCCAGAGGCAGCCTGCATAAGTTAGCAAGACCTGTCTCAAAATTTTTATTGTTGCTATTAGGCACTCTGGAGTTGGGTCTGACTCATAAAGACCCTATGTACAACAGAATGAAACACTCCTCAATGCTGTGCCATGCCTAACACTACGTCAGTGCTTCTCTGCTATTCATTGGGTTTTCAATGACTGTTTCAGGATTCCTTCATGAGTGGGCTTCCAGGTCCTTCTCCCATTTTTGCCATGCTGGGGATCTAACCTCAGAGAGTACAGAGCAGCACTCTACCAACTGAGCTAAACCCCAGCCCTGTCTCAAAATATGAAGTAAAAATGGGCTGGGGGTATGGCTCAGTGGTAGAATGCTTGCAAAGAAAAAAGTTTTTACAATCCAGACTATGGACAAAGAGCAAATTCCTTTAATATACAAAGGACTCTTATAACTAAAAAGTAGAAATATGAATAGTTTCAAATTGGACAAAGAATTTGAAGATGCTACTCACGGAAAAGGGCTGGGATTTAGCTCAGTTGGTAGAGCGCTGCTCTGCAGTCTCTGAGGTGCCAAGTTCAATTCCCAGCACCACAAAAATGGGAGAAGGACGTGGCAACCCACTCCCAAGGCAATCCTGAAGCAGTCAGCCATTGAAAACCCTATGAGGGTCACTATGAGTCAGACACGACTCAACAGCACCTAACAACAACAACAACTCACAGAAAAAGAAAATTAAATTTCATATAAACACATAAAAGCACACAAGAAGTCTCTTGATCTCACCAGCGATTAAAGAAATTTTTAAAATACAAATTAAAGGGAGAGAACAGATTGGCAAAGACATAAATGTTTAATAATGCCCATAATCCATGAGATGGCACAGATGATTTCATAAGTAGCCGGCGAGGATATGAAGCAGGCAGTCTCCTTAAAAGAGCAAGTTGATAATATTTATCGCATTTAAAAACATTTATATCTCTTGACCCAGCTATTCCATTTCTATGAATCGCTGTCACCGACATTTCCAATAGATGCACAAAAATGTACATTGAATTTTTAGAATAATCACAAACTAACAGAAAAGTGGGCTGGGATTTAGCTCAGTTGGTAGAGCTCTGCATTGCAGTCTCTGAGGTCCCAAGTTTAATTCCCAGCACCGTAAAAATGGGAAAAGGGCCTGGCAATCCACTCCCAAGGTAATCCTGAAACAGTTAGCCATTGAAAACACTATGAGGGTTGCTATGAGTCAGATACTGACTCGATGGCACTTAACAACAGAACAACAACAACAACAGAAAAGCTCAAAGAACTCTCCCCTTCACCAAATGGAAGTGAGTTGGTGACAATATCTAGAAATTGACTCAAGCACATGGCACATTACCCTGGAACACATTAGTGTTTATTTCCTGCAAGCTAGGAACTTCTCACACACAACCTCAGCACAAGAAATTAACCTTGATATCATCTAATCCGCTCATCTCTTTCAGCCCCATAATTATGTTAAGAATGTCTTTGAAGCAAGGGACCAGTTCAGAACCAAGGATTGCTTTTACTTGTCACATCTCTTTGGTCTCCTTCAAACAGGCCCAGTCCCTTAGTCTTTCCTTGATGTTTATCACCATGACTCTCTAGAAAGAGACAGGCTTGCTCTTTGGAAGACTGCCCCACAATTTAGTGTATGTGAGGTGTCTCCATGAACAGGTTCAAGTTTACATCTTTGACAGGCAGAGCGTAGGAGTGATGCTGTATTTTCCCTCACTGTTTTCTACCAAGTGGTGCCAGATTTTGACTTATCCCCCTCCCCCCATTTTTTGCAGTACCTGGGATTTGAACCCAGGGTCTTGCGCATGCTAGGCAAACACTCTACCATGGAGCTACCGCCTCAGCTCGCTCATCCCTAGTGGTGTTAACAGTGATCACTGGAAATTAGTGTCTTTTTTCTTCCTTTTCATTTATAAACATCTTGTGGGAGGTGTTTTGAAACTATGTAAATATTTTGTCTTTCATCAAACTTTTTGGGAAACAGCTTTATTGACTCACATATTGAAGGTGTATAATTTGATAAGTTTTGACACATGCACACAGCTGCGAAGCCATCATCGCAATCAAGATAACAAACATATCTATCATTGCCAAAAGTTTTCTTCTATCTTTTTGTCATCTTCACTTCTCATCTTTTCCAGCCCCAGGCAACCCCTGACCTTCTTTCTATGAACACAGAATAATTTGTACCTTCTAAGATTTTATATGGGCTGGGATTTGGCTCAGTTGGTAGAGTGCTGCACTACAGTCTCTGAGGTCCTGAGTTCAATTCCCAGCACCACAAAAATGGGAGAAGGGCCTGGCAATCCACTCCCAAGGCAATCCCGAAGCACTCAGCCATTGAAAACCCTATGAGGGTCACTATGAGTTGGATACCGACTTGATGGCACCTAACAACAACAACAATAAGATTTTATATAAATTGAATCATATTGTCCACCTCACTCCACCCTACTCCTTTTTTGAGATCCTGAGTTCATTTCATCCATGTTGTTTATGTCAATAGCTCATTTCCTTTACTGATGAATCGTATCCCTTTGTATGGAACTCACATTCGATGTGACTTGGTTGATTTTATTTTATTTTATTTTATTTTATTTTATTTTATTTTATTTGGTACTTGGGGGTTGAATTTAGGATCTTGCACATACTTTGCAAGTGCTCTACCCCTGGGCTGCACCCCCAGACCTTTGTTTTTGTTTTTGTTTTGTTTTTTGATTTTTTTGATTTTTGAGTCAGTGTCTTGCTAAGTTATGCAGGCTGCCTGTGGCCTCAAACTCACAATCCTCCTGCCTCCACCTCCCGAGTTGCTAGGATTACGAGCATGCGCCACCATGCCCTGCTGACTTGGTTGATTTTGAATTTGTATTTGGGAATTTGTTTTCAATTTGTCTCATGTGTTCTTTGATTCTATTTTCCCTTTTAGTTTCTGCATGCTTTTAGTTGAGTAACCTTTATAATCCATTGTACCCCTTTGAAGAGTGCCAAGACTATTCAATGGGGAAAGGACAGCCTTTCAGTAAATGGAGAAAACGAGTTATCCACATGCAAAAGAATGAAGCTGGACCCTTAACACAATTTTTTTCCTTTATTGGCTCATTAACCTGTTAATGCTCACTACTCTGTAAGACAGTAACAAATTCTCCGATTACTACTTCCCTAAATTCACATCAGATTCACACACATGCGCACATTATCACACTATCTCAGCCTTATCTAGGGCCAGCTGCTTGCCTTTATGTTTAGTCTAATGGCAACTACAGTGTCATGAATATTTTCTTACAATGAGTGAGTTGTCCTGTTAATAGGATACTATGTATTAACGGGTTAACTATAAGTATTGTGTTACTTTGGGCTGGGGTTTCGCTCAGTTGGTAGAGTGCAGCCCTGCACTCTTTGAGGCCCTGGGTTCAATCCCCAGGACCACAAAAATGGGAGAAGGATGAGGCGATCCACTTCCAAAGTAATCCCCACACAATCAGCCATTGAAAACCCTGGGAGGGTTGCTATGAGTTGGACACAGGTCAAGGGCACCTAACAATAACAATCATTGTGTTATTTTATTGGTTGGTTTACATATTTTTTTTCTACCATCATCTACCTTTAGGCAATACTTCTTGGTAAACAGACTGTATAGCAATGTTTCTATTTCTCCTCTTCTAGTTTTGTGCTATTATTATTATTATTATTAGCAACAAAGTCTCACTATATTAGCCCATGCTAGTCTGGAACTCACTGTGTGGCTCCCACTGGCCTTGAACCTATGATCCAGTTGACCATCAAGTGCCAGGATAACAGGTGTGTGCCACTATGCCTGGTGTGTGCCATTTTTATCTGTTTTATTTCTACATATGTTCCCTCAGTACATTTTATTATTTTCATCCTAACGTCTATTATCTTTTAATGGTATTTAAATAATATAAATGTCTTGCATATTTATTTTATGTAGATACCATTTGTGGTGTTTGCCATTCTTTTTTTTGCATATCTATATTTCCATGCTATATCATTTTCCTTCTTTCTGAAGCACTTCATTTTACCATTTCTTGTAGTGTAGTTCTGCTGGTGAAAATCTCTTCAGATTTTCTGTACCTAAAGTGTCTGTATTTCATCCTTAATTTTGAGAGCACTTTTGCAGGTGATAGAGATCTAGGTTGACCACATTTTCCCTTCAGGAATTTACAAATCAATCTTGTGCATGGGTCCATACTAATCTTCTCTGTTTTGTTGAATTTTAGTATATGTACTTCTGAGGCAATCACACATTTTTTTCTTTTAATGCTCAACATACATCACTCCATTGTCTTCCCTTTTGCATTCTTTCTAATGAGAAATCTGCAGTCATTCCTTACCTGTATTACTTGGTCTGTAATATGTCTTTGTCTCTGCCTACTTTTAAGATTTTCTCTTAATCATAGATTTAAAATGACTAGATTGTTATGTGCCTGGATGTCATTTTCTTCATGGGGTGTGTGTGTGTGTGTGTGTGTGTGTGTGTGTGTGTGTGTGTGTTGGGGCTTGCTGACATTGTTGGATCTGTAACTATAGTTTTCATCAAAACCACTTGGAAAAATTTTTTACTATTATTTCTTACAAATATTTCAGCTACTTCTTTTTTACATTGTTTAAGGACTGTAAAACTACCTGTATTACACCTCCACAGTACACGGGTGATCTATTCTATTATTTTAAAGGGTTCTTTTTTTCTTATTATTTCATTTAAAATAGTTCCTATTGCTATGTCTTCAACTTTACTGATATTTTCTTCTTCTTTGTCTGATCTTCTGTTCATCCCATACACTGTATATTTTCTTCTTAGACATTGTAGCTCTCATCTCCAGAAACTTGATTTTGGGCTTCTTAAAAAAAAAAATCTCCCAAAAATCTACTTAACTTTTACAACACACAGACAACAACATGCAGTTATTACCGCTGTTTTAATATCATTTACCCTGATTTTAACATCTGGGTCAATTCCAATTGATAAATTTTTCTCCTCATTTCAATCATACTTTCCTACTTTTTTTGCTGATCTGATAATTAATTAATTAATTTGCAGCACTGGTGATCAAACCCAGGGCTACATGCTAGACAAAAACACTCTGCCTCTGAGCTACCCTCCAGCCCACTATTTGATTTTTGTTTCTTCAGCTTTTGTTTGTTTGTTGCAGCACTAGGATTGAACCCAGGTCCTTGTATATGCTGGGCAGGCACTCTTCCACAGGGCTATACCCCTGTCCTCTGGTAGTTTTTCATTGGATGCCAAACATTGAACATTTTACCTCATTGGGTGCTGAATACTTTTGTACGTAAATAAATGCTCTTGAGATTTCTTAGATTTCTTATAAACTCAGTTAGTATGTTAGTCAGCTTTCTATCACTGTGACAGGATGCTTGTGGTTAACAACTTAAAAGGAAGCAGTGTTTCTTTTAGCAATGGTTTCCAAGATTTCCAGCCATAGTAGCTTGGCCCGATTGTCCTTGGGCAGGTGGCGAGGCAAAACATCATGGCGGGCAGTGTGTGGTGAAAGAGCCTGCTTAGCTCATGGAGACCAGGAAGGAGGATGAGGGCTGAAGTCCCAATGTCTCCTTCAAGGGCATGACCCCTAGTGACCCAGCTTCCCCTAACTAGGCCTCACCTCCCAAAGTTTCCACCACCACCCAATAGTCCCAGCAGTGTGGTCCCAAGCCTTCAACCCCTGAGCTTTGAAGGAACATTTAAAATCCAAACTATACCAGCTGGGTATTGCAGAACAGTGCATGTTTAAAGCTAACTTTGTCCCATCATTGATGCAAAACCTCCTGGGTACTCCACCTGATGCCTTATGATTTAGAAGGATATTCTACTTTGGCTGATGGGAACAGAAACTCTCCCAGCCCTCTGTGAAAGCAGATTTTATTCCTTCTAATCACATCATATGGTTGTGAAAGCTGGACATTGAACAACGGAGACAGAAGAATTGATGCTTTTGAATTATGGTGCTGGAGATGTCTATTGAATATATCATGGACTGTCAAAAGAATTAATAGATCTGTCCTAGAAGAAGTGCAACCAGAGTGCTCCTTGGAAGCAAGGATGGCTAGAGTGCATCTTAACATATTTTGGACATGTAGTCAAGAGAGATCAATCCCCAGAGAAGGACATCATGTTTGGGGGAGTGGCAGGTCAACAACAACAAAAAACGAAAACCCTCTACCAGATGGATTGACACAGTGTCTGCAACAATGGGCTTAAACATAAATAAGATTGTGTGCCTGGCACAGAATCAGGAAGTGCTTCGATCTGCTGTACAAGGGTTGCTATGAGTCAGACCTGATTCAACGGCACCTAACAACAACAACAATCTTTTTGGGTGGTTCTTTCCCAGACTGGAGTAGTTTCATGACATGGTTGCCTGCTTAGTTCTTGGCTAAAACCCCAAGCATGACCCTACCAGACCTCTGGAGCTCTATCTGTGTAATTCTTTTCTCCCTGGTCCTCGACCCTTGAAGTCTAGCCACTTTGCCCTCTACAGACTCTTGCAACACTGCCCCAACTCAGGAAGGCCACTCTGCCTGGTTACCCCTTCCTGCATCGCTGGCACTGCCTATAAACTACCTCCAAACAGCCTAAGCCAATCCTCTCTCAGAAATCACTGTCTTCTATTGCTTGATGTCTCCAAAAACTGTTGTTTCATAAATTTTGTCTACCTTTTTAGTTGTTTCAGAAGGATTGCTAAATATAGTTCCAGTAACTCCATCTTGGCTGGAAGCAGAAGTCCTTTTTCCTCCTCAAATTTTGAAGGAATGAATGAATTCAATGAATAAATATATTTATTTACTTATTTATTTATAGACATACAATTTCTTATTGTATTGTTGTAATCAATTGCTATCATTATGCATTTTAATGTTCAAATTATCCTCAACTTGGCCAGTAGGTATGTTGTTATTGTTGTCAGGTGCTGTGGAGTTGATTCTGAATCATAGAGACCCTGTGTATAGCAGATTGAAACACTCCTCAATTCTGTGCCAGGCACATGATCTTATTTATGTTTAAGCCCATTGTTGCAGACCTGTGTCAACCCATATGGTGGAGGGTTTTCCTTTTTTTTCATTAACCTGCCACTCTCCCAAACATGATGTCCTTCTTCAGGGATTGGTCTCTCCTGATAACATATCCAAAATATGTAAGATGCAGTCTGGTCATTCTTGCTTCCAAGGAGCACTCTGGTTGTACTTCTTCTATGACAGATCTGTTGGTTCTTTTGGCAGGCCATGGTATATTCAATAGACGTCTCCAGCACTATAATTCAAAAGCATCAATTCTTTTCCTGCCTCCCTTGTTCAATGTCCAGCTTTCACAACCATATGATGAGACTGAAAACACCATGGCATGAGTCACTTACACCTTCATCTAAATATCATTAAATATAAAATGCTTAACTGAGCATTTCTCTACCAAAATATGCAGGAGTGCAAGTGGAAGGAAAGTAAGGTGAGGCAAGGGAGCATTATCAGAAAAAGTAGAGAAGCGACAACTAATTATTTTGCTAGTGAATGCCTGGGCTGGGATTTAGCTTAGTTGATAGAGCGCTGAGCTGCAGTCTCTGTAGGTCCTGAGTTCAATTCCCAGCACCGCAAAAATGGGAGCAGGACGTGGCAATCCATTCCCAAGGCAATCCCAAAACAATTGAAAACCCTATGAGGGTTACTATGAGTCAGACATGACTCAACAGACACGACTCGACAGCACCTAACAACAACAAGTGATTGCCTGAAGGACCTAGTAAAAAGAGGAAATACCCACTTTATCTGCAGCAAAACAATGAAGGTTCCTGGCGGATCTGGTGACAAGCCAAAAAATTATGGAGAGAATACTTTCGGCATTTGTAACATAAAGCAAAACTCAGCAGCTTCAGGAGACCAGGAAGAATCTAGTTCTTGCTGGCAGTCATGAGGGTTACAGACAGGTGCCTAAGAGAACAATGATGTTCCTTGATACACATTATGGAATTGCTTGGGGAGAAGAGAGCAGCATTAATTCTTCATCATTCAACACATCTCATTCAATGTTTGGTACCTCCAAGGTACTGGCTTAAGTACCAGGAATACAATACTATGCAAGACAGACAAGTCTGCACTCTCATGGGCTTTCCATGCCAGCGGTGCCTGGATAATATGACTTATGTCATAGGAACCCATGATGCCAAAGGGATTCTTTATACAAGGCTGTGTTCCTGCGTGAATAGTAGATAATGAGAAAGATGTCAGTTTACTAAGGATACTAGGCTCACATCTGTATTCTGATGAGAACCAGAGAGTCTCAGGGAGGTCTTGTCAAAGGAGACAGCATTTGAACGAGGCTCTGAAGGAGGAATTCACTAGGCAGATATGATAGGAGAGGTCCTCCATCACAGGACAGGAAATGACATGTTCAAGTCACAGACGCATCGAAGGATGTGATAAACTAGCCACAATTCAGCATTACTAGACTATAAAATAGAATTTTTTTTTTTTTTTTTTTTTTTTTTTTGTGTGTGTGTGTGTGTGTGTGGTACTGGGGTTTGAACCCAGGGCCTCACGCTTGCGTGCTCTGCAAGTGCTGGACCACTGAGCTGCACCTTCAGCCCATTTTTTTTTTTTTTACTTTTTGAGACAGGGTCTCACTAAATTATCCCGAGCCTCTGGGATTATAGGCGTGCGCCACCATAAAATGGAAATTCTACGAAATAGGGCAGGCTAGGCAGTTAGAGTTCTTCAAGAGTCTTTTATGTTTTGAGAGGAGTTTCAGAGAGTGTTCCACAGAAGATAGCCACAAAGCAATGTTTTGCATTTGAGCCATTCAGGAACATTGAGCAGCAGCAGGAACTGATCAGATTTGCTTGCTAGAAAACCTACTTTGGTGGCAATATGGATATTTGGCCCCCATGTGTCTGTCAGCTTATCATGCTGTGGGGGCTTGCGTGTTGCTGTGATGCTGAAAGCTATGCCACCAGCATTTCAGATACCAGCAGGGCCACTCATGGTGGACAGGTTGCAGCTGAGCTCCCAGATTAAGACAGACTACAGAGAAGGACCCGGCAGCCCATTCCCAAAATAATTCGCCATTGAAGGCTCTGTGAATAGCAGAGAAGCACTGTCAAATATAATGCCAGCAAATGAGCCCCCCCAGGTGGAAGGCATTCAAGAAACCACTGGGGAAGAGTTGACTCCTCAAAGTAGTCAACCTTAATGATGGGTACGGAGGTAAGCCCCTGGTATCTCCTTTTTCTGATGTGGCACGACTCACAATAAAAAGAAATATAGTGGCTGCTGAAGCATAAAAAGATCGTGTCATGGCACAGGGCTGGGTAGTGTTTCATCCCATTATACATAGGTTTGCTATGAGTCAGATCTGACCCGACAGCACCCAACAACAAAATTTCTATTAAGGCCATTATCGCATAAGTGAAGGGAGAATTCCTTTCTAATTATTTAGAACTTGACTGAGAGTTGGTCTTTATTCTAGAAAAATTGTGTCCAACATAACTCCTGTGTTTGGTGTTTGAGGCGTCAATTAGACACTGTTATGCAGGGTTTCAAACTCGTGAGAAATTGGGTTCACCTTCGGATGTGAATTCAATATGTTGAAACTTCAAAGTTTCAGGTTCGGGTTTTAATCCCATGTGTAGATAGGAGGGCTTCAAACTGACCCGAGCCCTGAAACCATCCTGGACCATCCATTTAAAAAAATGTTCTGAACCCGAATCCTAATATGAACCCAAACCCAGTGAAAAGTGGGGTTCAGATTTAGCTTTAATGTCTTTCTTGTATCGTTAGCTGTTAAATTTTTGAGAAAAACCATTGGAAAACAATATCTATCTACACATAGAACTGAAATTTTAAACCAGAACTCTATAAATTTTAACATACTGAACCTGCTCCTGAACCTGAACCTAACGTAAGCTATGCCGCTGTGACAGTCTGCACGTGTCCTTGTGATGGGACATGTGGCTGCCAGCCCCGCCCTCCTATGCCAAGTCTCCTCTAGCATTTGCATAGTGAAAGGCATGTGAGTGCATTGCAGTTACTTTCATTTCTCCTTTACGTCAGAAATAGGTCCTCATGTATGCGTTTTGAAATTGCTTCTTAGGTAGATATGTGATCTATGATTATTACTTTGGGAAAGTAAAGGTGATATTGCAGAGTAGTTTTTGTTGTTGTTGTTGTTTTTTGTTTTTTTTTCCCAATCAAAAGTAGTGATTAACCTAGTGCATGCCTGCATGCCTGTCATGCTAGGACTTGGAAGGCTCAGGCAGGTGAAAGGACACGAGTTTGATGCCAGTCAGGCCTATATCGTGAGTTCCAGGCCAGACTGGGTTACACAGGAAACCTTGTCTCAAATAATAATAATGATGATGCTGATGATGATGATGCTGATGATGATAATAATAATAAAAACCCAAAAGGAGTTGTTAGCAAGGTGGCCTCTGGAACCAAAAAGAAAAATAAATTAATCATTCAGTATTTACATAACTTTGGGCAAATTAGTTATCTCCATCTATAAAGTGGGTTTGTAGAGCTGATATCTCCTAGAACTATTTAAGGACAACAATTAATGATTAGTTAATATTTGCAAAGCACTTAGAAGAGTGTATGAATGGTATGTATTCGGTACCAAATAAATTTTAATTAAATAAAATCAGTATGTTCTCTGCAGGAAGTCTTGTCCATGTTCATGTCCTCCATTTCTACTTACTCAATTATTGTTACAGTTTTTTAAATTTAAAAATGCTGGGCAGGAAGTACAGCTCCGTGGGAAAAAGCCTACCTGGCATGCGTGAACACTGGGTTCTATCTGCAGCACTGCAAAACATACAAATAAAAATAGTCAGTGAGATTACTGAAGGTAAGTTATTTGGTGAAGCCTTCGATTATAGAGATAATCTTTTCCTTTCAAATACACGATTTCTGAAGTACTGAGCTAGGTCATTTCCTCTTCTCTGTAAGAGAAGGAAGTGAGTCAAAGCGCATTTATCTCCTGGCAACCTCAGGAACTAAAGAAACAGAAAAGTGAAGAAACAAGACCAATGGAGAAAAAACCCTATTTAAATTTACATGTGTGCCAGGTATGGTCACATGTCTGTAATCCCAACCACTTGGGAGGTGGAGGCAGGAGGATCGAGAGTTCGGGGCCAGAGGCAGCCTGTGTAATTTAGTGACACCTTGTCTCAAAAATAAAAAATTTAAAAATGGGCTGGGGGTGCAGCCCAGTGGTAGAGCACTTGCAAAGTATGTGCAAGGACTTGGGTACAACTCCCATGTACCACAAATAAATGAATAAACAAATTAATAAAAATTTGAATTTATATGGCCTCTGGTTTTCTGTTTAGGATCTTATTTTTGGTTTTCTTCCTAGTGGATCATGTAAGTAGAATAAAAACGGCAGCCTCAGTGTTTTTAAAGCTAGGCACACTGGGAAGCTTGCTTTTGTCCAAAATGATGACCTAGAAATGTAAGCCTCCAGCCTGCAACCCTTCCTCTATCATCCCTTCCATCTTGCAGCCCTCCGGTGGATCTTTATGTTGTGAAGGAAACCTTTGCACAATCTATGCTATGTTCTTTGTTTTATAGTTTCTTAGAATAACATTTTTTTCTTTCTATGCATTTGACATAGTTTGTAATTATACATGTTATGTTGTTGTTGTTAGGTGCTGTCGAGTCTGTGTCTGACTCATAGCAACCCTACATACAAAATATGAAACACTATTGTTACTTCTTTTCTGCTATTCATAGGGTTTTCAATGGTGGATTGATTTTTGAGAGTGGGCTGCTGGGTCTGTCTCCCAAGCCTACAGCATCTGGTGTTCCCAGGTGGTCTCCCATCCAAGTACTAATCAGGCCTGACCCTAGTTAGCTTCAGAGATCTGAGGGGATCAGATGCCACAATGTTACGGCTGCAGACGCACTTGTTATAGTTTGATTAAAAATTAAAAATCTGTGGCCGGGCGTGGTGGCGCACACCTGTAACCCCAGCGGCTAGGGAGGTGGAGGCAGGAGGATCGCAAGTTCAAGACCAGAGGCAGTCTGCATAACTTAGCGAGACCCTGTCTCAAAAAGTAAAAAAAATGGGCTGAGGTGCAGCTCAGTGGTCCAGCACTTGCAGAGCATGCAGGCGCGAGGCCCTGGGTTCAACCCCCAGTACCGCAAAAAAAAAAAAAAAAAAAAAAAAAAAAAAAAATTAAAAATCTGTCTTCCCTGCTAGACTTAATCCACTAAAGTAAGACCTCGTAAATGACAAAGACCCAGGCCCTGTCACAATACCTGGTACATATTCGGTGCTTAAAATATATTTGTTGGGTGAGTGAACTACTGGCATTTTGGCAGTCTGGGGTACCCAGGTGAAATATGGGCTAAAGTTATGAATCTGAGTGCTGACTGTATTTAGATAATGCTTGAACACAAGAGAAATGGATAATGCTAGCCATCAAGAAAACATGGAGTGGGGGAAATAAGGGTGAGGAAAAGCCTGGAACAGAGCCTTGGAGAGCTCCACCATTTATTTGGTATAAAACTGGAGATGCTGGTATGGCTAGCAACATAAAAGCCTGCAGCCCTAGCCCTGTGGCATCCAATCCCAGCAGATCTCAGAGGCTAAATAGGGTTGGACCTGGTTAGTCCTTGGATGGGAGACCGCCTGGGAACACCAGGTGCTGTAGGCTTGGGAGACAGACCCAGCAACCCACTCCCCCAAACCAATCAACCATTGAAAACCCCATGAATAGCAGAGAAGCATTAACAATACTGCTTCACCTGTTGTACTGTATGGAGGTTTGCTGAGTTGGACACTGACTCCACGGCACCCAACCACAATAGCAACATAAAAAGGAATAAAAATTAAAAGAAAAATGAAATCCAGAAAAAATATGTTGTCAGGATGGCTGAGAAAACAGACTGTTAAGAAGGAGAGAGTGTCAGTTGTGGCAAATACAGCTAAGAAGCAAACCAAGATGGAGAGCCTAGTACGCCTGTAATCCCAGCAACTCCAGAGGCGGAGGCAGGATGATCACAGGTCAGAGACCAGAAGCAGCCTGAGCAATTTAGCAAATAAAAAATTTAAATAAAAATTTAAGAAGGGGCTGAAGGTGCAGCTCAGTGGTAGAGCAAGGTCCTGGGTTCAGCCCCCAGTATTGGAAAAATGGAGGGAGGGAGAGAGAGAGAGAGAGAGAAAGAGAGAGCAGAAATGTTCCCACTGATTTTGACAGCTCTAATGTCTTTTGTGGGCTGGGATTTGGCTCAGTGGGTAGAGCGCTGCGCTGCAGTCTCTGAGGTCCCGAGTTCAATTCCCAGCACCACAAAAATGGGAGAAGGACCTGGCAATCCACTCCCAAGGCAATCCCGAAACAGTCTGCCATTGAAAACCCTATGAGGGTGGCTATGAGTCGGATACTGACTCGACGGCACCTAACAACAACAACAAATGTCTTTTGTGACCTTGATAAGAACAATTTGTGAGGAAGACTGAGGATGTCAGATTAAAGTGGCCTGGGAAAAGCAAATGAGTAACTGGAAGCAGTTTGTATAGGTCCTTTCCCATTAAGCTTTGCCAAGAGTGCAAAAGAGGGAGGTGGACAGGACTAAGACATGGGGGAGTTTTTGTTGTCTGTTATTTATTTATTTATTTATTTATTTATTTTTATGGAAGTCACTAGGGTTTGTATGAACATGGAAAATATTCAGTAGAAAGAGAGTCTGATTATTTAGGGAAGAGAAAGGATAAAAAGTGACAATTCCTTACTGGGCCCCAAATAAGGAATCAATGCTTGTCTTATATTACTGTTCTTCTTTGACCTAATCCTATACACCAAAGCTGATGTAAGATGTAATTAAAAAGCAACTGACATGATCTCATGTAGTAAACACCACAATGCAGCCCTAGGAGCAGTTCCATGGGGCAAGAAAAACCACTGTAGACAGACCTTCAAGAAATCATAGCTTCTCAGTTTCTCTCGAACTGGGAATTAGTTCCAGGGTTTCTCAGCCTCGGTGCTATTGGCATTTGGGTTCAGATACTCTTGTTTTGTGTGACATTGAAGGATTTAGCAGAATCTCTGGCTGCTACCCACTGGATACCAGTAGCATCAAGTATGATGAGCAAAAACTAGACATTGCTAAATGTCTGCGGAGATTGAGGTAGGAGGCAAAGTCACCCGGAGAACCACTGAGTTATTCAAACCTAAGAAAGTTTAATAAGAACACCAACTGATTTTAACAGCTGTGCAAATGTTTACAAATATTGCCACTTTGCCTTATGCTATGGTGAGAAATTATTCATTCCTATCTGTTTTTTGTTTTTTTTTTTAACTCCTAAAGAATTGTAACGTAATTTTTAGCATTTTAAGTAGAAAGCATCATGAAAGAAAAACAAATATGTAGCGGGGCATAGTGGTGTTATGTTTGTAATCCTAGCACTGGGAGGTGGGGGATTGAAACAGGATGATGGTGAGTTCAAGTCCAGCCTGGGCTGTAAACCTGGACTATGCATAACAAGTCTGTCTCAAAAACAATTGAAGTCAGGGATGTGCATTTATTCCATGCTCTTTCCATCTTACATTTTGTAAACCTTATTTCTTCCCTCCCAAAAGGGTTGTGCATAAGCTTATAATAAAAAGAAGACAAAAGACACTAACAAAGGAAATTGTATAACCTTATCGTTAACATTTTGGTGCATATACTTTATTTCTTTCTGGGTATTTGCTCATTTATTCATTAGTTTATATACATTCCTCTTAGAGCAGACAGGATCTAGAGAGTCCAGGGAGGTTTTGCTTGTGCATCGTGGGAGAGAGGTGAGGATGTTTTAGTGCCAGTTGAGAGTTGGGCACAATGGTGCACGCCTGTAATCTCAGCACTCAGGAGGCTGAGGCGGGAGGATCCACTTGAGCTGGAAACCAGCATGGGCGACTGGCAAGTCCCAGGGCAGCACACAGTAGAAGTCTGGGGGAAAAAAGAGCAGAGGGGGAGGCAGCCAGCTGAAGGACTCGGGTTAAAAAGGAAAATGAGGTGATCCATAGAGTGAAGTTTATGAGAAAGGAAAAGGGAATCGATGTTGAGCCCTGAGGAGGAATCACCTTTAGTAGATCACAAGCACCGTGAATGCGGAGTGCACAGAGCCGTACCACAGGTACCTGCATCATATGGCGCCTGCGCACCTCACTGTATCTACATTCGGGTAGGTATGCTTTATGTACAATGTGTACAACTCCTGCTACAAATGCACCCACGGCAGCGCTCGAGCTTCTCCTTCTCCCCTCTGGTAGCCATGTCCCCCAGGTGACGTTCGCCCTCCACCCCGGGTTCACGGGCTCCTGAGCGGGAGCTCGGCGCCAACGTCCACCCGACGCTGCCCATGCAGGCGGTCTGCAACTCTCCGCCGTCTTCCGCGACATGACTTAACATCCCGAGACTCTCAGACGCCCCCGGTTGTCTCTTGACAGAGCAGAGGCTCGCGCTCGCGGACCTGCTGAGTCAGGGGTCCCTGGGACTCGGTGGCTCTGGATCGCGGTCGAGCCTCCCGGCCGCCCCCGGGGCGCAGCGTCTCCCCAAGGGGCCGACAGCGGCGCAGGGGCGCACAGCGGGCCCAAGGTCAAACGCAATCGGAAGCGGCCGCTTCCAACGCCGCGCGGCCCGGCGCGCAGCAGCGGGGGTGGAATCTGCGGCCCGCGGATTTTTTTTTTTTTTTTTTTTTCCCGTATTTCGGCGGGGGCGGGGACAGAAACTTGTGTCGCAGTGAAGGAGGAGGAGGCGGGGAGGGGCCCGAGTCAGCCCGGAGCCGGCCGCGGCGGGAAGGCCCGAGTGCAGGGCTCGCCAGGCCCCCCAGGGGCCCCCGGAGGGACGGCGGTTCCCGCGGGGTGGGGGACCTCCGGCCGGCGGCCACGCGCTGCGCCCGGGCGGTTGCCAGGGAGCCCGGCCCGTCCGCGGGCCCCGTTGCTAGGGCCTCCATCTTGGGGCCGGCGCCCCCGGAAGGGGTTGGGGAGGCGGGCATCCACTTCCGGTGTGGGGCCTGCGGCGGCAGCGGCGGCGGCAGTGGCGGCGGCGGCAGCGGGTCGGTGTAGAAAATGGCGCTGGTGCAGCGGCTCGGGCCTGTCCCCGCGGCGCTGCGGAGGGCCTGAGGCTCGCGGGCCTCCCTCGCCGCGCCCCACCGCTCGTGCACTTTACACACATGAGGTGAGCGCCCGGGGGCCTCCGTGCGGCCGCGGGGCCCGAGAGTGCGGGCGGCGGCGCGGGCGGCGGGCGGCCCCGGGACCTCAGCGCGCGGGCGGCGCTGCTGCGGAGGGAGGGCGGACGGGCGGGCGGGCGGCCCGGGGAGGCCCCGCCGCGCCGCCGGGACCCCCGCGCCGCCGGGTGCAGCCGCGCGTCCTCGCGGCCCCTCCCCCCGGCCTCCCCCGCGGCCCGCGGGCGCCTTTGCCGCAGCCTCGCCTGTTCACGCGCACCTCCCTCTCTCTCTCTCTCCCTCTCTCGCTCTCTTTCTCCTCCCCCCTCTTTTTTTTTTTGTTTTTTATTTTTTGTTTTCCTGTTTGTGTTTGCTTCTGTGTTGCAGAGAATTGGAAGCTAAAGCTACCAAAGACGTAGAAAGAAATCTTAGCAGGTAAGAGGGGCGCGCGTGCCGCCCCCCGCCCCGGCTCGCCTCTTGCTGGGTGTAGAAGTTTCCCCACCCCGGGTCGTCTTCCCTGGCACGCAGCGATGATCAGACATTCGGGAGAAGCGGCCCGAGGGCGCGCTGGGTGGAGGGATTTCGGGGAGATGCGTAATGACGCGTGTGTTCTCTTTATTTAAGGAAAAAAAAAAAGAAAGAAAAAGGAAAGAAAGGAAGCAATTCTTGTAAACTTAGTTAAAGCATTCTCCCTCTTTTAGGGTTTAATTAGGGGACTTGTGCATTAATTACTATCGTAAGTGGTTGCAGGCATTGTGTGAGTCATGATTGAGGCGGCCCTTATGGCGGGCTGTCAAACTGTTTTGGCTTCCCCGTTATTACTTTGTAGCTCCAATTGTTGCCTTTATGAAAACATACTATGTGTTCGCATTTTTTTTCCCCACCCCTACACATTGTAGTCAAGCGGATACTGTTGCATTGGTAACAGTTTTGCCCTTGAACTTCACCAAGCATAAGCTGCGTTTTGTTTTCCTTTGGAGCTACGTGTGTGTCTGCGTTCTGCGTGTGCTCTTTTTATCAGCTGGTAAAATAATTAAAAATCTGTTCCCAGGAAGGAGTTAGCGTTCCTTGTGGGCTCGAATGCACCGGTAACTTAAAGCGTCAAAGCCTAACGCAGGGGAGGGTTTTGTTGTTTTCTTAACCGAGGCCGTTATGGAAATGTTTCACTTTGTTGAGGTGTAATTGCTGAAGCATCAGGGAATTGCACTGTATTTAAGTCTTTTTCGAATTCATTTTTGTCTTAACAGTCTTTCCTTTTCTTATTCACCTTTTTCTTTTGCATCATAGTGGGCCAGTCAGAGAAACTTCTAGATTAACCATATCTGAACAGCTTTCCCTTGGGCAGAGTGAAATAAAATTTCACTTGTCTTAGGTCTTAATGTAGTCTACTCTTGATTATTGAAAGTTTTAGGCTTATGTGGGGGTTATTAATACTCACAATTCCAATTATCTGAATTTTTTCACCATATAGAATTGTTAAAAATTCCTGGCTTCCTGAATTTTATAAATATTAACCAGTTTCGGTGATTATTAAAGAATCTGTCCAATTCGCAAAGGATGGGCATCATTGGCTTACCCAATAGGAAATTTTTCTTTTACTCGACATAATAATGAGATATTTAAAGGAAATTAGCCTGGTATCAGTGAATAGATGTTTGTTGGACATTTAAACAAATTTTGTCGTCAAAGTGTTCACATATGCAATCAAATACAACAGGTTATTAGCCTAACATTTCAAGAGCAGAAACGAGCTTGATGTTTGGCTCTGTTTCTCCCTCCATTTTTGTTTTGCTAGGTAACTGTATAGGTACAGTTCCTCGGAAGTTCCCAGGACTTGTTAAATGTCTGTACCACAAGGACCATTTACATATGTTGTTGCAGTCAGGGAGAACTTGGAGACTCTATTGGCCGTGCATCAGTTTGAGTTCCAGCTCTGCCACTTAGAGTATGACCTTGACTCTTGGCAGTCACTTAGCCCATCTGTGTCTAACCTATGAAATGAGAGGTGTGGGCCAGCCAGTTGCTACGGTCCGCTAGTCCCATTGGGTTATTCAGGAAGCAGTCAACTGCTGTCCGATTGGCCCACAGGGCACCTGTACACGCTAGTAGGGAAATTGTAATAAGTACGTCAGTAACACAAGGTGAGTGACTGGGGTCAAAGGAGATACCGTTCCGTTCGTTCCGTTCCTGTCCTCACGGATCTTCAGTTGGTCAGACACAAAAAAAGAAAAATATCAAGGAGATTTTAAGGCAGCGTGTCCAATGAAGGAAACATTTCTTAAAGGTTGAAAGTGTTCTGAGTCGGGAGAGAAGTGACTAGATGGGCAAGTGCTTCCTTTTTCTCAGACAAGACTATGTTGTCTTCACCCATTAGTGCTGTCATAGGAAGTTGAGGTATTGTATTCAGTTAGTGAACATTCAGTGAGCATCTTCTACATTTCAGACACGGGCCTAGGTACTAGGGAGGGGAGGAATGTAAGGCAGAGGCTGTGTGCCTGCCACACTCACCTGAGACTTTATGTGTGTTCACCAGATCCTTGAAAAGGCCTGTGTGGAGGCACTGTTGTTATCCCTGTTCTCCATGCAAAGAATTTGACTTACAAAGAGGCTGATGAACTTCTGGGAGACCAAATCCCAGCAGGGCAGTCGGAGGAGCCCTTAGGCCTCACACCGAATTTCATTTGTCTCTTACTGAAGGCATCACTCTTCGCTTTGACAATTTTGCAGATTTTGGGGGAAGCAGAACCCGCAGGTGCAGGCAGTAGGTTTAGCTCCGAGTTTCTCAGCCTGGACACGGCTAATACTTTGGGCCAGGGAATGAATTTATTGTGAGGCCTGCCTCTGCATTGTATGGCGTTCAGCACCTGCCCGTAGGACTCCTTGCCCATTGTTCGATGATCAGAGACGTCTCTGGGTACTGGTGAGAAGATCCATGGAGATGGAAGATTGGACAAAATCAACCCTGGGTGAGAACCACTGTCCTAGATCTTCATTTGGATTTTTTACTTAAGAAGCCCTCAGTGTTTAGATGTGGGATTCAGCTGAGCATGTTTTAGTACCATGGAAGCCCAAGCCCACCGTGTGGCTCTGGTCTCTCCATGGCAGAGGTTTGCCACCTTTTCCCTTCCCCTGTGCTAGGCAGCAAGTCTTTCTCCGGACAGTGTGCCAGGTGCTCAGTGCCAGCTAAACACAATTGGCACAGAGGAGAATTTTGATTCCTGTCCTGGGTAATTCACCATTGGCCACCAGAACTGTCTATCACGTCAGTGCGGTGCACATGTCTGGAGGAGGGCGGTCACCATTTACCTGGTGATGTGTCCTCACCAGAATGTAACCAGTGGCTTCAGGACACTAGGAGCTGTGTCCTTGTTAAGGATGTATAGAGTGGTTTTGTTTGTTTGTTTGTTTTTGTTTGTTTTTTTGGCAGTCCTGGGGGTTGAACCCAGGGCCTCGTGCTTGCATGCTTTGCAAGTGCTGGACCCTGAGCTGCTGCCTTCAGCCTTTTTCTTTTTTCCACTTTTGAGACAGGGTCTCGCCAAATTACAAAGACTGCCTCTGGTCTTGAACTTAGATGCTCCTGCCTCTGCCTCCCTAACTCCTGGGATTACATGCTGGCACCACCACGCCCAGCTTTTTTTTTTTTTTTTATCGCAAGTGGCTTTATGCTTTAGGTTAATCCTTTCTTAAAGTATTTTGTCTGTTTTTATTTAAGATATCTGTTAACATTTTATAAACAGAATTAGCTTGTGCAAGATGAACATAAATACCTTGCTCAGGTCCCTCGAGTCACCAGTTTAAATAATGAGTCAGACCTGCAGAAAAAGTATTGTAAAAACAACAGCAGAAGCCAGGTGCCTTGGCACAAGCTTGTCATCTCAGCAACCCAAAGGCTGAGGGAGGCTGAGGCAGGACGATTGTGAGTTCAAGGCCAGAGGCAGCCTGTGCAATTTAGCAAGACCCTGTCACAAAATAAAAAAGGAGCTAGGAGTGCAGCTTAGTGGGAGAGCGCTTGCCCTGTATGTGCGAAGTTTGGGGTTCAACCTCCAGTACTGCAATCAAATGATAACAACAAACCAGAAACAAAGGCACAAAGTCCAGCAACTGTGCAGGATCTTGATACAGCAGGGGCCAGTCATTCAGTGGAACTGTCATATAAAGGATTTGTAGCAAACTGATTGGAGGCCAGATGTGGAGGTTCTTGAATGTGAGGTTGAGGAGCTTTTATAAGTCTGTAAGTATAAGGCACCATTTGTAGGCTTTTGGGTAGGGTGCTAATATGATAGAAGAAGATTCTAGTCTGGGCTTCTTGTATTTAGGGAGCTACCTGGATTACTTGGTAAGAGCTGAAACTTGAATTAAAATGGTGGTGGAAAAGAGGTGAGAGTACAAGATACTGAGGAAGCTGGACCTGGAATTTGGCAGCTGACTAGTTGTGGGAGGAGTCAAAATACCAGACAGAAGAGTCTCCATTTTAGGAGAATGGGAGGTTGACCCAGTGTTCTCACAGAGTAAAGTCAGAGTGGAAGAGTTTGGGGGAGTAATAGTAAGTAAAATTTTCCAGTTCGAGGAAAAAAATCGCCAGTAGTACAACCCAATTGATAGAATTTTTAAAATTACTTCTAGAGTCCAAAGTCACGGAATCATTGAATCTTCAGAGCTGGACCATGGCCTTAGGTACTCTGGCTTCTTCAGTTCTCAAGTGAGAAGGTAGTGGCTGAGACAGATCCAGTGAGTTCCTCAAGTTGTGGCGTCTAGCAAGCAGCAGAGCTGGGATTCAGATGGGCCTTTAGGGTCTAATTGTGGTGCTCTCTGTGCGCAGTGTTTTCATTGCACAATAGATCTAACTTCGGTTTTTCCTTTTGCTGAAAAAGACAGTTATCTCAATATATTTTATGCCTATTCTAGTGATGAACTTCCTATAAATGTGGATTTTCTAAAGTAGAAGTTAGCATGCCTCATTTCATAGTTATCTCCCTCATCCCCTGCCATAGACCAACATTAAACGCCATTGTACAGTAGGCATGTTAGAGGTGCCGTGTGTCATGCAGTGTAGATCTAAGCGGAGACCCTTGCCAGGGATAAGCATGCCTGGGACAGGTGCTGCGTCAGGAGAGAGGAGAACAGGAGTAAACCAGGGCTTTCCTTGTCTCTGGCTGAGGTAGGCTCATCCCCTCTCAGGTAGGAAGAGCAGGCATCTTCTGATTTGGATAAGCCCCTCTGTTGCTTTGCTGTGATGAAGTTTGCTTGCTGGCAAATTCAAATTGGTAGCCTTTTCTAGCTTAATTTGACAACTCTGTGGCAAATCACTTTATAGAATAATTGAATCCAAACTGTAAGCTTAAAATGTGTAACAATCGTCTGTGGAAAATTTGAATATAAACATCATAAAAAGAACGCAATCTGTAATCTCTTGAATTTTGGCATCTGAAATATGTCTGAAAGTATAAATTTGAAGACTTATAGTCCTTTGCAGTTCTGTTTTGAGACAACAGCAAAAGTATTGCCCATGATTTGAAAGACTGAAATGGTACGTGTTATATATATTCTGTTCAGTGAATTACGGCAAATCTCACTCAAAATGAAAAAGCCCCTCTCATTAAAAAAAAAAAAAATCCTTCTAATCTTAAGCAAATGAACATTGGTATCTCTTCATCTAGGTTTACCAATGACCGGTATTTTGACCCCTTTGGCCAGGCATGGTGGCACATACCTATAATCCCAGCATTCAGGAGGCTGAGGCAGGAGGATTGCCATGCAAGTTCCACGCCAGCCAGGACTACATAGCAAGTCATTTTTAAAAAACAAATTAACAAAACCAAAAAAACATTTTGCCATATTTGTTTTATCGTGATCCCTCACTCCAAAATACGGCAATGCGAAAATATTCTATATAACAGTAAATGATCACACAGGGAAAGTGTAACTCTATAGCACCATCCATATGCAGATCTCCTCAACAGTCCTATCATTTCTTCGTTTCCTCAGTGCCTTAATCTAGCGTAGTGTTTAGTTGTCTTCGACATTCCCTTGCATCAGGAGCAGTTCCCTGGCCTCATCTGCCCCATTCATGACAGTGTCGTTTTCATGAGTAGTTGTTCTGGCAAACTTCAACTTGGATTTGTCTGATCACTTCTGGGTGATTAGATTCAGGCTAAACCTTTTTGGCAGGAATATCCCATGGGTGATTATGTGTTTGTTCTAAGTGCATCGCAACAGACTCTCTCCTTGAGAATTTTTAAGTACGTTATCTACAAGATTATCCAGTACATTTTATATGTACACTGACTCTGTGCTTTCACTTTAGGAAATGCCAGTTTCAACAGAAAATTTTAAATATTTGAAGTTAAAATAATTATGTCTTCACATTTAAGTTGGTTGATGGTAATGGTTGCTGCTTTTCTGAAGGGTTATTTTGAAGATAGCTCTCTTACTGTTGGACATGTAAGTTGCTTGTTTTCAGCTTTGATCAGTGATGAACTGATCACCCTAGTAAGAATTGAAACCCTGGGGTTGGGCCCATAATGTGCATTCTTAAAAGAAGGCTCCATTTAAGCTAGCGCGGCCTTGTGCCAGCAAAACGGGGTGCTCATCCTGGGGCCACAGAGGGACCACAGGTGATATGAAGTATTTGAAAATTGATTGTGCTTAAAAAATGCACAAAACAAAGCTGGATATAGTTCTCCGCGTTTATCAGGTTTCCAAAGGTCATTCCTTTTCACAGAGGTGAGAAATCCTGAATTGCAAGGAGATTGTGGAAGAGCTGAGCTGAGATTCAGAAGAGAGCGTAATAGGCAACTCAGGCACAGTTTTTTTAACCCTAGGGAAAAAAACTCATGAACATAAATATGGTTCAGATTTCCTACTTAAGATGTCTTATTTTAAGCGTGATTTGCATTGGGAACGTGTGTTTGAGTTGGCTATGAAGCAGAGCTCCTAGCGTCGCACCGTGGTAACGAGAGAGGCGTCTGGAATTCTCGGCGGTCGTAGTATATTGTGTGATGATGACTCAGCTGACTCCCCATTTTAGACGGAATGTGCAAAACAGATTGAAACCTAGTGGAGGAATTTTATACTTTGGACCTTACAAGATATTTTCTGCAAACAGCGATTGATCGGATTTTGTGTAATAACAAACAGGACTAAGCCGACTCCCTTGTTTTGCTCCTCTTCCTGGTGGCTTTCAGTCAGCAGCGCTTGTCGAGCAGTTTGCTGCAGTGGGATTGAGTATCTCTGTATTTAGGACGCCCGCGTTTTGTTGACTCTGGTTCCTTCTTCTGTTCCTTTGAGGTCTCCCCAAACACGTGTGAGCAAACAGGAGGAAGCGGTGCTGTGTGGAGCTCAGATGTGCCCTGACTTTACGTGTGTTATAAGCATTACTTCTCTCTTTGTTAACTGTTTGAAGGAGGTCAGAGAAGAACATTCCATTTGTAAAGCCCGAGGCACCCTGAGACATACAGTTGAAAATCTTGAAATGGTAAAGATGGGAAGAGGACCCCAAATGTGCATTCTCTACAGTGCTACCAGTTAATCACCTTCCAGCCACAGTCATGAGCCTGTCTGTCCCTGTTGCTGCTTCCCCTGGTACTGCAGAATTAACACTCAGGCTCTGCTAAACGATTCTTCTAGGGCCCTCTCCTCATGCTCCTGACAAGTCATTGCCCTCCCCTTTCTTTGTTTATTTTTTGTTTGGCCTCCAACCTGAAGTCCTTTTGCCTCAGCCTCCCAAGTGCTGGGATTTCGGGTGTGCACCACAACGCCCAGCTTAGTCTCAATTTTAATAACAGCTTTACTGAAGTAAAATCCATGTACCATAAAATACACTTTTTTTTTGTTCAGTACTAGGGGCTTTTTCGCATGCCAGACATGCACTCTGCCACTGAGCTGCACCCTCCAGCCCCATTTGTACTTTTTATTTTGAGACGGGGTCTCGCTGAGTTGCACTGGCTGCCTCTGTTCTGGAATTCGTGATTCTTCTGCCTCAGCCTCTGGAGTCACTGGGATTCCAGGCGTGCACGTTTTTACGGAGTTTCACACTCATGACCACTACCTGATTGAAGAACGTTTTCACAACCCCATCCCCTGTCCAAAAACTCCAGGCGTAATGCAGTCAGTCTGCCCTCCAGGCCCTGCTGCGCACTGATGGAGTTTCTGACCTTGGATTTGTCTGTTCTGGACATTTCATACAAATGAAGTCATACAGTGTTAGACTTTTGTGTGTGTATATCTGGCTTGTCTTATTTGGCATAAGTGTTTTCAAGGTCTAGCCATGTTGTAGTATGTATCAGTACGTCATTCTTTTTATGGCTGAAAAATATCCAATTGTATGGTTTCTTTCTCTTTTACCTTTTTTAAAATTTTTATTTTTTTAATTTTGTGGTACTGGAGATGAACTTTGTTGTTGTTAGGTGCCCTCGAGTCCTGTCTGACTCATAGCGACCCTCATAGGGTTTTCAGTGGCTGATTGTTTCAGGATTGCCTCGGGAGTGGATTGCCATGTCTTTCTCCCATTTTTGTGGTGCTGGAATCAAACCAGGACCTCAGAGACTGCAGAGCTGTACTCTACCAACTGGGCTAAATCCCAGCCCGGAGGTGGAAGGTAGAGCCTCACAAGTGCCACACGTGGCTCTACTACTGAGAAACGGCCTCAGTTCTGGACACCATGTTTTATTGATTCATCCATCAGTTGGTAGGCACTGGTTGTTTGAATAATGCTGCCATTAGCATTTTATGTGGACATACCTTTTCAGTTCTTTTGAATGTTTGTGTAGGAGCGGAATTGCTAGGTCATATGGTGACTCCCCTCAACTTTTTGAGGAATTGGCAGGCTGCTCCAAAGCAGGGTGCAGGGATTCCTGCTTCTTCGTATCCTCCCTGACACTTTGTATGTGGGTTTTTGTGTGTGTGTGTGTTTGTTTTGTTTTTGCGGAGATAAAGTCTCACTGTGTAGCCAAGGCTGGTGTGGAACTTACTGTGTAGCTCAGGTTGGCCTGAAACTCCTGACCATCCTGCCTCAGCCTCCCCGGGGTGGGATTATGCTAGTGCCACCCCACCTCCAACCAGTTTACTGTCTTTCTTTTTGATTATAACCATCTTAGAGAATGTGAATGGTGTCCCCCTGTGGTTTCTTTTGTTTTGTTGACAGTACTGGGAGGCTGAACCCAGAGGCTGCCCATGCTTTGCAAGCCCTTTACCACTGAGGTACACCCCCAGGCCATGTTATTTGTGAGTAGACATAGGTTTACATCTTCCTTTCTGATCTTGGTGTTTGTGTTTGCCTGCTCAGTAAACTCCCTCTTCTTCCCCATCCCTTTCTGCCTTCCTCTGCCCCACCCTCCCTCACCTCTCTAGTTTTTTTTTTTTAGAACTTCCAGGCTAATGTTGGATAGGAAGTGGCAAGATTGGACTTCTAATCTTAAAGGAAAAGCCTTTACTATAGTGATGTGAGCTGTGGGCTTTTATAGATGGTCTTTGTCAGTTTAAGGAAATTCCTTCTATTCCTAGATCAATTGGTTGGCAACTGTTTTGGTGGTGTTTTGTGTGTGTGTGTGTGTGTGCACTGGAGCCCTGGATTTCATCTCTATTTTTCTTTTCTCTCTATTGATATCATTATGTAGCTTTTGTTCTTCATTCCCTTAACATGTTATATTATGTTGATTTTCATGTTAAACTAACCTTGTACTGGGGTTTAGCTGAGTTGGTAGAGGGCTGCTCTGTGCTCTCTGAGGCCTGACTTGAGGGCACCTGACGACGACAAACCAACCTTGCCTTCTGGGATAAATCCTACTTTGTGTAGTCCTTTTTATGTATGTTGCTTTGTTTGATTTGTTAGACTTCTACTCTGCATTTTTGTAGCTTTCTCTTGGTGTGGTACCTTTGTGTGCTTTTGGTGTCTGGTATCTGGTTTGGTCTGGTTTGGAATCTGGGGCCATTGGCTGTTGGTTTGTCCTCTCCTGCATTCTGCACTGTGCGCTCATCATTGCTTTTACATATTCACTTCCAGTTTCTCCGTGGGCCTTCCTTTCTTTGCTTGCAGCCTTCTTTTTGTACTAGCCCTGCCTAGTGCCATGTTTTGCACCTAGTCTCTTGTGCACTTCTTTTTTGGGGCAGGGTGGGTGTTGAGACAGAGTCTTGCTGTGAGGCCCAGGCTGGCCTGGAACTCACTGTGTAGAGCAGGCAGGCCTTGGGCTCAGGCCAGTCCTGCTTCATCCTCGTGGCAAGGGTTACATGAATGTGCCGCCACCCTAGCTTCAGACGGACATTGTATATGTGCATCTGTTTACTACTTCATCTGCATGACCTAATGTAATCTTCACAGCAGCCCTGTGCGCAGGAACGATTTGAGACCTGTCAGCAGTTAGAGGGTGGAGGCTTGAAAGGAATTAGACAGGTTTCTTAAGGTTACCCAAGTTACCAAGTGGTGGAGCTGAGATTTAAGTTCACCTCTCTTTTACCCACCACTTGGCACTGCACACAGTGCTGCCTAGGAACGGCTTGTTTGAACAGGCTACAATGCAAGAAGCAGAACGAGGGTAGGAATAGAGTGAAAAGGGCCAGGTGGTATGACGCATGCCTGTGACTCCCAGTGACTTGGGAGGCCGAGGCAAGAGGATCACAAGTTCGAGGCCAGAGGCAGCCTGCTTGATTTAGTGAGCCCCTGACTCAAGATAAAAGAATAACAAATGGCCTAGGATGTGTGACTTATTGGTAGAGGACTTGCAAAGTATGTGTGAAGCCCTGGGTTCAGCCCCTAAGTATGGAGGAGAAAAAAAGCAGGATGGTGCCAGTAAAGGCCAGGAAGCAAGAATTGGCATCCAGTTAAGAGGGCCCAGTGCCCTGGAGTACAATTCAGGTAGAACTGGTTTTTGTCCCCAGACCAGTAATTCATCCCTTTTGGAAAAGTGAGATTAGCATCTAAAAGAATTAAAACTCGAGTATTGTTTAATTAGAAGTCAAGGGTGAGGTTTGTAGCATTTGGAAAGAAATGTGAAGGAATTAGTGATTGAATGGGTCAAGGCATCTGCCTCCACCTCCGCACACAGCCTCTGTCTTCTGACCAGTTGCTTAGGGTTTCTAGTCCATAGATTTTTTGACGGTCAAGCGGGGACAATACCAGTGCAGCGATTCATTGTTCAAAATGGACGATATGTCAGGCTTTTCAAACTGTGGGGCACTTCTGTCCTTATGGTGAGGAATCTGTTTTCCCAGTATCTGATCTCACTATCGTCAGCGTAAGCTTTCTTTTGGTAGTAGTTTTAGACAGAAAAGTGCTAGAAGAATAGATGAAAATTCCTGAATGTCTTCCACCCTTATTCCTCAAATGCTGACAATCCCATTTGCTTTATCATTACCTCTTTTTACATACAAACTGTTTTTAGCATTTGAGAGTGACTTGTAGACATGATGCCCTTTGTTACCGGGGAGGTGGGGAGCCCAGGTAGGCAGGTCTGGCAGCAAAATCTCGTCCTTGTATTTGGCGTATAAATGAATTAATACCCGACACAGAAGTTATAGTAGAGAGTACAGACAAGGATTTTTAAAGATAGTATACCTTTGGCCGGGCACAGTGGCACACGCCTGTAATCCCAGCAGCTTGGGAGGCAGAGGCAGGAGGATTGCAAGTTCGAGACCAGAGGCAGTCTGCGTAACTTAGGGAGACCCTGTCTCAAAAAGGTAAAAAATGGGCTGGGGGTGCAGCTCATTAGTCCAGCACTTCCAGAGTATGCAGGCTCGAGGCCCTGGGTTCAACACCTAGTACCAGAAAGAAAAAAAAAAAAAAAGATAGTATACCTTTAAGGAATAATTACAGGGAAAACTGAGGTACCTGGAGAAAATTAGGTAAACCTTGAAAGGAACTTGGAAAAATCTGAGTTTTCTGGGTGACAGTATAAGGCTATTTCTGTTCCCCAGGGGAAGGTTACATCAGAACCGGAGGGTTAAGTAGGCTTTTAGAAGGAAAAGTGCCTGGACTATAGAAAATGGTGGCCGGAGAGAAGGGAGAGAGAGAGTGGGTGTGTGTGGTTGCTGGAGAGAGAAGAACAGAGCTAAGGGCTAGTTGGAGGGAGGAAGAGAGAGCATCTCTGGTTTTACTCAAGCAAGGGCAGGCCCCGCACATCAGCCCTGGGCCCCCAACTCTGGGAGCCTAGGGTCTTTGCTTTGTAAAATGGCACAGGGGCTGGGATTAGAGTGTGGGGCCCATAGGTGACTCCGTTGTCCTTAGAGATTTGTCTCCCGTGTGGCTTCATCCATCATGGCCCAAAGGCAGAGGTCAGCTTCAGTCCCCTTTTCCTCCATGTTGCCTGATAATGCCTACCTCAGCCAACCACCTAACACTCCTGCGCCTCAAAACTTGGGAATGTGTTTCCTAAAACCAGACACATTTTCCTAGCAATTGCAGTCCCGGTCCCCAAACTGGGGCATTACCCATGGCAGTGCCAGGCTGGTCTACAGACCTCCTCCGCATCTCTTCAGCTGGCTCAGTGATGCCCTTTGGGGGGAAGAAGGTTTTCTGGTCAGACATTGGATCCAAAGTGACAGATTGTTGCTTTTCATGTTTGTTCAGCCGCCTGCCTTCTGGAAGAATCTGTTTTTGTTCTGCGTTGTCTTGGTATTTGTGAAGAGTAAACACTTTTATAGGTTGCCTCTTGATCTGTGTTTGCCGCTTTTTACTCCTGATCTGATTCAGGTTCTGCCTTTTTGGCAGGAATAGTGTAGAGCTGTTGGGTGCTTTTCTTAGTACGTTGTATTTGGAGGTGTGTGATATTCGTTTGTCTGTTGCTGGTGATTGGCTAAGGTTGTATGTGTCAAGGTCATCAAAGTAGTTTTCCTTTTGTGATTAATAACAATATTGTTGGGCGATGCTTGGAGGGTGTATGAATATCTTGTTTCTCATCCATATTCTTGCCTGAATGAGTGGGTTGCCAAATAGTAATTTTCTAAGTCTGCCATTCTTTCTATGTTCGTGACATTTTCACAGTTAAGATTCATCTGCATACCCCACTCATTCAGATCAGGGTGAATTTGTGGGTTTTTATTCTTTTCAAAGGGCTATAATCTTTTATTGGCATTATTTGTTCTATTGTTCATATGATGGGGCCATTGGGAGTCCCTTTTAGACTCAGCCCCCTGTGAGATCCAGGCTGTGTCATCTGGATCCCCATTCCTCATTTCTACCCGTTTGCCTGTTCCCATTGTTTTTTTTTTTTGCAGCACATGGGGGTTGAACCCAGGGCCTCATGCATCCTTTCTAAGTGTTTGCTCACTAGCCCGTTTTTGTATTTTTTATTTTGAGTTTTGAGTCAGAGCGTTGCTAAATTTTGCAGGCTGCCTCTGGCCTGGAACTCTCCATCCTCCTGGCTCCGCCTCTAGAGTCTCTGGGATTACAAGTGTGCGCCAGGTCACCCTGCTGTTGCCATTCATTCTTGACAGGAAGAGATGCTGACTCATCACTGCCACTTCCACTTATGCCTCTGAAACCAGCTCTAGAACCAGACATCCTTGCTGCTGCCCTGTTGAGTCCTCTTTCCTCCCCTCCTCTTGTCACTGGAGTTCGTGCACACACTTCAGGAATTTCTTTATGCTAGTACACAGACACGTGGGTGTGTATTCATACTCCTTCCCTGCCTTTAACGTAAAAGACAGCACACCAGACATGAGAAGGTTTTCCAGCTGACCTCATGCTTTCTTGCTCCTTTCCTGTCAGGATGTAGAGGAGATCTGTATTTGTTTTGCAGCTGTATAGTATTCCATTATCATCGAACGCCTTCCCTATTTGTAGATAATTTCACTACCTATGATTGTAAATAACTTCTAGCCTATTCCCCCCACCCGTTATTGCCTTGATACTTTTATTCCTTCACCCCGTTCTAGATACGTACTTGTTAGGTGCCGTCGAGTCGGTATCCAACTTATAGCGACCCTCTGTACAACAGGGGAAACACTATTGTCAGTGCTTCTTTGCTGTTCATAGGGTTTTCAATGGCAGATTGATTTTGGGGAGGGGGTTGCCAGGTCCTTCTCCCAAGCCTACAGCTTCTGGTGTTCCCAGGCTGTCTCCCCATCCAGGTACTAACCAGGCCCGACCCTGCTTAGCTTCCGAGATCTGACGGGATCGGATGCCACAGGGCTATGGCTGCAGGCTTAGATACGTACTCGTCTTCCCTATTTTTTTAAAAAAAAGTCTTCCCTATTTTAAAAAGCAAATACAAAACTTTGTTTTATTCTGTTCACTTCATTTTACTGCTGAAGTTTTTAAAGAACTGACCCAAATCCCATTTATCTTTGCTTCCTTACCTTTTTTTGCTGCAGTTGAATTTCCATCTCTATCACCTGGTAAAATTGTGGTATCTCCCCATGTCTTCCTTAAGCTTGCATGAAGTTGTACAAACAGCCCAGTTGGCGTTTCTGCAACTTGTTTTTTTCACTTAGCAGGGACCTTCCTTCAGGGGAATAAACACATCAGTGCCTGTTCAGTATGACATGCTGCGCTGCAGCTTTTTCTTTAGTTTTGAATGTACCGCCCCCTGCCTGCTGTGTAGCCTTGGACGGACTGTGGTAGTTGGTTCACATGGACTACAAGAAGGAAAAAAGGAGTGCCCTCTGAAGGGGCAACAGGAAGCCTGGGAGGAGCCGGCTTCCTTTTGGAGGATGTGATGAGTATGTTTGGAAGTAGCTCATGAGCTGTTTGGACCCTCAGGCAATTTGCCTCCTGGTTTCTCTTTCCTGAAGCAGATAGAACTCTCTCTGACTCCTTGTCTCTTCTTTGAATTTCTGATATTTGAGGTCCCGAGTGGCCATTAGCGTGTCTCTCTGTCATCATTCTCATCGACACTGCCAGCTCTTCTGACACGCCATGATTGTCCTGCATTTATTCTTTGCTTGCTTCCTGCAGCCACCATCGTGGTTCTGGGCATCACACATTTCCTGTGGATTAATGCAGCCATCTTCTCCCTATTTTACCTGACATCTCTCCATTTCTCCACTCTAGTGTGTCCTTTTCTCTGAAATTGTCACGCTACCCACTCGCCCGCTTCCCTGGGGCCTGTGCCTTTCTGCACTCCCGTGCCTGGAAAGGCCCCTCTGCATCTGCAGAAAGCCCACCTCCTGGGGTTCAACAGTGCCCTGCTCTGGCTTAGCCCAATGAAGGACACAAGATAAAATCTGCAAAGGAGAAGCCAGATGTGTGCTTCCTAAGGGCGCTCCAGTGCAGTCACAGAGGACGTGCTTGGTTTTCCCAGCGTCAGATTCCAACAGTCTCATGAGAAATGCATTGCCCAGAGTTTCACCTGGGGCTGGTCCTTTCCCAGAATTCCCCATTCTCAGAAGCAGAGCAGGGGTTCAGCTCAAACCATGTTTGTTCAAACAGTGTAGGCGCTGTGTCATTGCCTTGCTGGTTAGGAACTGTTGTGTAACCTCCCGAGACCCAGCTTCCCTGGCCCCAGTCGAGGGCAGACCGTGTAGTCCTGTCTGAGGACTGCATTCCCACACCTGTGAGGCTAATTTTACTAACGCTTTTCTCTTTCTTTCTTTCTTTTCTTTCTTTTCTTTCTTTCTTTCTTTCTTTCTTTCTTTCATTTATTTATTTTTATTTTTATTTATTTATTTTTTTTTGTGGTACCAGGGGTTGAATCCAGGGCCTCGCACTTGCTTGCTCTGCAAGTGCTGGACCACTGAGCTGCACCCCCAGCCCTTTTTCTTTTTTACTTTTTGAGACAGGGTCTCGCTAAGTAAGGCAGACTGCCTCTGGTCTCGAACTTGCAATCCTTCTGTTTCCGATTCCCAAGCCACTGGGATTACAGGCCTGTGCCACCACGCCCGGCCACTAACACTTTTCTTCACAGCATTCAAGTCTAGCACTTTGTCACTGAGCTACATCTCCATCCCTTCCCCTGCCCACTTTTAAATTACTGATGTGACTACATCATAGCTTAACTTTCTCCTGTTGATCAGCTTGTAGGACAGGGACATTTAAAAATGCATTATGAATGGGTATTTTCAAATTGCTCACCAGAGGGCTTAATACTGAGTCCATACTTGTAATTGTTATTGTTGTTGGGCACCGTCGAGTTGGGTCCAACTCATAGCAACCCTGTGTATAACAGAACAAAACACTCCCCAACACAGTGCCATGCAGGCCCTGTGTCAGTGCTTCTCTGCTGTTCATAGGGTTTTTGATGGCTGATTGTTTCATGATTGTTTCAGGAGTGGCCTGCCAGGTCCTTCTCCTGTGTTTCCAGTGCTGGGGATCAAACTCAGGGCCTCAGAGTCACAGAGCTAGCAGTCTACCAACTGAGCTAACCCCAGCACATATTTGCAGTAGCAGGGTGCAGTAATCCCTGTGGAAGGGATTATTTTCAGTGGGGCTCCTGCTGGGAAGGTAGGAGGACCTGACCCAGCATTAGGAAGAAGAAGAGTAGGTGGGGCATTCTAGCTCCAAAGAGTGTCCTGCTGCCACTAATCAGCACTGTGCTGCCCCTGTGCCCTTCCTGCCTCCCAGGACTCTTGGTTCCTAGACATGTTGATTTCCAATCTCTAATCTCCGTGTTGGCCCATCTTGTTCTTGCCTCTAATCACTGCTGTGGAGGCTTGGACTCTAGATCTTTTATTAAGAAAATTTCCAGAGTATAGAAGAATACAACAGAGTAAGGAACCCCCATGAACCCACTAACCACTCTCAGCACTTGGTATTTTGTCATTGTCATTCATTTTTCTCTTTTCTTCTGTGGGGTGCAGTGGCCTGTGGAGTAGTGAAAGTGAGTCCTGGACATCAGGTGTTTTAAGAAACATTGTTTGGTGCTAAATTGTGAAAGTAATGCATGCTTACCGTAACACCTTGAATTAGAAATAATGCTTTTAAAAAACCATTTCACTAAGTACTCTTTAGTTGCCAGTTACTCTGATGTTTGTATTTCTAGTTGAGGAGAGTATCTTCCCGTGTTTCACTGTAAGTTTGTGTAAAGTTATATAAACATCCAGACACACAACTAAAAAAATAGGGAATTGCGCTGTTCACATTTCTGCACCTCCTTATTTAGTAGGATGTTAGGGACATTCTTTCAGATGAATAAGCACATCCACTCCTTTTCCATACGCTCAGTGTTTCTGCTTTCAGCCCTGTGAACCTTGCAGTGAACTTTCCCATGCCTATGGCCTCATGTCTTAGTACTTTGTTGCTCTAAGATACATTCTCAAGGGTGGAGTGACTGGGTGGAATATGTGTAACTTTGCTACAACCACAACTGTTGCCATCAAACTTTCCAAAAGGTGTTTTGTTTGCTTGCTTTGGTTTAGTTTTTGAAACAGAGTCTGACTTTGTAGCCCTGGCTGGCCTCCAGCTCCCTATGCTCTTGCCTTGGCCTTCCAAGTGCTGGCATTAGGAGCATGTACCGCCATGCCCCCCAAAAGGCTTTAGTAGTTTTTATTCTCACCAATAGTACAAGTACTCTCTTTACTTTGATTCTTGCCAGCACTGTTATTCTAGAACATTTTTTTTTTTTTGCCAATAAAGTTAGTTGAAAAACGGTGTAGCATTATGGTTTTAGTTTGACTTTTTATTTATTGGGAAACAAAATCTAGCAATTTAAAAATACATTGAGTTGGATTTGTATTTCCAAATTCAGGGTCTGCTCAGCATTAGAAAATCCATTGATTCAGTTCATCATGTCAACAGATGGAAAGTCAAAAATCATATGTGCTAGAGGTCGTAGCACGTAATCCCAGAAGGGGAAGCAGACAGATCCCAAGGCTAGCCTGGGCCACCCAGTGAGACCATATCTCATAAAAACAAAAACAGATTAAAGTCAGAAATCACATGAACATTTCAATAGAGAAGAGAAGTTTGACAAAATGTACCATGTATTCAAGTTAATTAGGAGCAGGAGAATAGCCTTTGAGCCTTTTAATTTAAAATTTTAGCATTTACTCACTTAAATGTATATTTTAGAACTAGAAATGTTTGTTTTGAGTAGTGTAGTTTGCATGGTTCAGAAGTTAAAATGTACAGGTTTCCACAGTGACAGATTCTTTCCTCTTGTCCCCATCTGCCTCACCGTCATGGCCAGAGTCCCCCGCGGACTGCTGCTTAGGTGTCCGCTAGTGGTCTTCATGCACACACAGGCGGGTATGAGCACCCGGCTTCACTTTTGCTTTTTGCCCAGGTGACAGCATTCTGTGTAGCCTGTTCATAACATCTTGCATTTTTTTTTTCTTTTCTTTTCTTTTCTTTCTTTTTTTTTTTTTTTTTTGGACAAAAAATTTTACTAATTCCTCATAGTCTTCTAGCTTCCTTCCTATTTTTGTCTCTCTTTTTAAAAAAAACTCTCCTACTCCTCAAATGTGGGCCCTTCCAGCTCTTCACTAGCTGCGCTCTAGTTTCTCGCACATCACCCTCCCACCGACTTTCACCAGATAAAAAACGCTGAAGTTGTTTTCCTAAAAATCACAGGTACCTGGGCCTCTGGTTAAAATCAGTGGCTGCACAGTGCACGTCGGCCTTGGCACTTTCGCTGCTCCATGCTCCTGCTTACTCCCCCTCGGAACCCTGGTCTCTGATCACTTTGTGTTTCCGGCACTGCATTCTATGAAAAAAAAAAATCTTGTGAAAAGTGTAGGAAGATACCAAAAAGCTTGCAGAGGTATACAGTCTGCAGGAAAGATAAGCTATAAATAAGATTTATCACAGCCTATCGCAAGGAAGTGGGCTGGGATTTAGCTCAGTTGGTAGAGCACCGCTCTGCAGTCTCTTAGGTCCCAAGTTAGATTCCCAGCACCACAAAAACGGGGCAACCCACTCCCAAGGCAATCCCGAAAAATAATCAGCAATTGAAAACTGTATGAGGGTTGCTGTGAGTTGGACATGACTCTGAGGGCATCTCACAACAACAACAACAATCACAAGGAAAAGGATTTACTCCCTGGGACTCCTGAAGAGAGAGCTAGAACTTTGAGAGAGGCTATGGCCTGGAAAACCTAGGTTTGAGGCCTCCCTCTGCACTGTGCTAGCTGGGTGGCCTTGAGCAAATCATTTACCCTTTCTGAACTTCAGTTTCTTCATCAATAAAAGGTAAATATTTTTGCATACCATAAAAAGGTGATAAGTAAGAAGTGTCAAAAGTGCCCCGTATAGTCATTGCAACAAACATGAGTTTGTTTTTATTCCCAGGTATAGATCCAGTGAGTGGGAATTATAGGGAAGTAGATTTTCACTTAATGAAAGCAGATTTTTTTGTGTAAAAAAAAAATCTAGGCTTGACTGTTGAACAGGCTGCAGCTAGCATAGGCAAATCTGTCACAGCTTGTTGAGGTAATGCATTCTTAGATAACAAAAGTAAGGGATGTGTAAAGGTTACTGGAAGATGAGGGGAGAATTTGGAGCACAGCTTGAATAATTGCATGGAAGATGCCATCCTAACCATGCTCTGTTTATTTCTCCAGTCCCAGTATTGCTTCTGTCCACAGTGTGTATTAAGTCCCTTTTAAAGCCAGGCTCAGTGGTACAGGCCAGTGGTCCCAGTGACTCGGGAAGCTGAGACTGGAGGGTCACAGGTTCAAGCCCAGAGGCAGTCTGCGTAATTTAGCAAGACTGTCTCAAGATGAAAAATTAAAAAAGGGCCTCAGGGTGCCTCTCAGTGGTGGAGCTCTTCAAAAGCATTCATGAGGCCCTGGTTCAACCCCCTAGTCCTGCAGAAAGCTAATGAATAAATAAAATGACCTTTCAGATACAGTTTACATGCAGCAAAATTTACACATTTTGAGATATAGGGATTGACTTGACAAATGTATACACTCGAGTAACTGCACCCCCCAGTCAAGTTTGTGAACATTACCATCTTCTTAGAAAGTTCCCTCAATGGGATCGATTCTTAAAAGCCACCTCAAAGGCATTATACATTTAATACAGGATAGAAGTAAATAAATATATCATGTTCTACTAAAAACTAGAGTCCAGTTTTTATAGAGCAATAAGATAGTTACCCAGGACTTACAGATTTGAGGGGTCTTGCCACTGTCTTTCAAGGGATGGATGATTTCTGACTGAAATGCTAGACTGGACTTGTGGCATCTAGCCCTTCTCCTTTTGACGGATACAGTAAGTGGATGTAGTCAAATGCCTTAACTGAATCCCTGCTTGCATTTAAGCCCTCAGAGCAGAAGTGCTTGGGCATAGGTGGTACCTTTACAAATTTTTCCTCTTGGCTTTCCGAAACAGATATGGGAAGGCATGAGTAGCTGGTGTGATGGCAGTGTCAAAGAACAGAACTTTTCTTCCGAGGCTTAGAATATCAGTGGTTATTGTAGTATTTTGGGAGGAAGAGTGTCACATCTTTTAAATACCAGGGGGGATATTTCCAGCCCATAAGATACTGGCTACTTCATCAAAAAGCTTCAAAATAAAGTTTGAGAAAGGAGAAAGAACTATGAACAGGCAACTTCTCGTGGAATAATATGGTAAAATAGCAAGTGAGAAAATGGCTTGCCTGTAATTCACAGAAGAACACGGAGAATAAATGCCGAAGCTGATGTCATTTTCTTTTCCTTTATGTTTCCTGATACTGGGGTGGGGCGGAACCCAAGGCCTCACGCATACTTCCCAAGTGCCCAACCACTGAGCTGCACCCTCAGCCCCCTTTCTATTTTTTATCCTGAGACAGGGTCCCACCAAGTCACGTAGCCTGCCACTGGCCTTGAACTCGCCGTCCTCCTGCTTCTGCCTCCCAAGTCGCTGGGATGACAGGTGTGTGCCACGGTGCCTGGGTTGAGATGGCGCTGTCACACAAGGAGGGTGGACTGTCTTTTGGGTGTGCTGAGATTTGGAGAGCTGGGTCCATGAGGAGACACTTGAGTGCTTCCTAGGGACGTCATGCTAGCGCCTCTGATACCTACGCAGACACGTGGCATGGACATCCAGGGGTTTTCTTGTTGCTGTGTCTTTTTGAGGCCAAGTCTCGTCATGGAGCTCAGGCCACCTTGAACCCTTGTGTGTTCTTCTCTGGCCTCCGACTGCAGGCTTGCAAGTGGGTCTGCCGTACTCAGCTTCATTCCCAACTTTCAGTGTGAGGACACCGAGGCTGAAGAAGGCTAAGTCATGAGAGCTAGAAGTCAGCTTTTGCCCGTGAGTTCTCCGTGTCTTGGGACAGGAAGTGACAGCAGAATAGCTTAATGGCTGTTGTATAACACACTTCTGCCACCATCCTGGGTTGTGGCTGATGTGACCGTGATTTTCCCAGGATGGTGGTGAGCTGTTCACTCTCACTGTCTCCCTCACACAGAGTACAAAGGAGTGAGTCATGGTACAGTTGGCACGAATCTCTTCTGTTACTCCATTACCCACAAGCCAGCTCCACTTGTACCAAAATGACAGGGAAATGCGGTGGCTTATCCTGCACTCCTCCAGCTTTGAACTGATGTGAGCAGCCGGATACTTTGCTAAGCTGTCCTTATGCATAATGCCATTCGTTTCAGTTTTCACTGTGTGCATCTCCTCTGTGTTTCCTCTGTGAGAAAAGCCAGCTTGGTTTTGTTTAAGCACCTTGCAGCGTGCCCATAACACTCTTTCCAGTTACTTCTGCCTCCGCCTGTCTTTCTGGTACCGTCTTCCACGCCTCCACTGCCCTTTTGGCCTTAGTAAGTGGTTCTCAGTTTGCCAAGTGTTGGATTCAGCCCATACCCCTGAACCTCTCTCCATGTCTGCATGATAGGTGTAGTGTTCCTCTGGAAAGCTTCCTTCTTATTAGGGGTTGTCGAGTCAGATCTGACTCACAGCGACCTTCATAGGTTTTCAGTGGCTGATTGTTTCCAGGATTGCTTTGGGAGATTGCCACATTCTTCTCCCACTTTTGCAGTGCTGGGGATCAATCCCATGTCCTCAGAGAGTGCACAGCAGCACTCTGACCCGTTGAGCTAAACACCAGCCCATGGAAAGCTTCCTTAGGGCCAAGTTACTGTTCTGGGTGTGAGGGTTTTCTTCAAATACCTGGTGATTTTTAGTTTGGTTTTATGAAATTTTGTTTCTAGACTATAGGCTGACTAGCATAGGTGGTTGGAGGGAGTGGCTTCCACCTCTGCATAGATTTCTTTCTCTAGTAGACCCCTTGTTGAATGAGAGACATAATTCGGAGCTCCATGGGGTTGGTGGGTATGGATGGGCAGGCTTCACCTGAGGGCATGATGCCAAGGGAGCCAGTACCCACCTTGCAGGCACCCACTGCGAGGCTCTCCCAGCCTCCTGTGAGGAGTTAATTTCTTTAGCAAGGACTTCTTTTCTTTGGTTTTAGGTTGGATTTAAAAGCAGCTGCTACCTGTGGTCAAGGACGCCCAGGGACAGGAAGCAGGTTGGGGGCTTTTCCAGTGCTTAGGCAGCCTGTGCCCAGGCCGGCAGCTGCTCTTCCTGCTCTGTTCATGGGGCATCTCTAGAGCTCCACCGGAAAGACTGGCAGGCAGATCCCCCTAGCCCTTCCCCTGGGTTGTTCATGGATGCGGCTTCCTCTGTTCTTGTTTAGTCATCAGCTCTGAATACACTTCTTACTTTTCCCCCTGGCTTCCAGTGAGGTGCAAGAGGCAGGAGGAGGTAACACGTCTTCCCAGTCTTTCGTTTTGAGATCCTGAACCAGGGGTTCCATTGACAACCTTGAGCATTTGAGATTTTAAAATTTAAACTTTTGTAAAGAGTAGATTATCATTTCCCAAGAACTGATAGAATACTTTGGAATGTTTATAGAATAAGTTATTACAATGCTGAAATGCATGTCACTTATTTTTGAATAACTTATATTTTAAAAGTGTTTTGGGGGATGCAGCTCTGTGGGCTAGCATAGCGTGTATAAGGCCCTCCATTCAATCCCCAGCATGGCCCCCCAAAAAAGAAACAACAGCTTTAAGAGAGCAAGGAAAGCCAAAGGTACTCCCAAATACCTGGTGAGAAGAAGATTGTGGGGAGGTCAGGCATTTCTGCCAGCTGCTCATTGATCATTGGGACCAGTAGTGAGGTGACTCCAACTTACCCAATGTTTACATTCTAAAATTGAAGGGAATTGCTTGTTTCCCAGTGTAAAATTTCCCAGTTTTAGACTCCCTTCCTTGATGTGATGTGAAGATAAAAGCTCTCGTACTTATGAAAAGAAAGCTGTGTTAATTAACAAAAAGTAAATTATATCCTATGGTAACTATATGTAGTTAGAATTAAGTTACAAACTGTGTTTTATTTCGGGGGATAATAAAAATTTGCCCTGTCTTCTAATATGTGAAAATGAACCTGTATGCAACATTATTTTTATTTCTTAATACATTTTGGGAAAGTTAATTGCAACTGTGTGGTTCAGGGATTTAGTGCAAGAAGAAGAACAGTTGATGGAAGAAAAGAAAAAGAAAAAAGACGACAAGAAAAAGAAGGAAGCTGCTCAAAAGAAGGTAGTACATGACAAACTTTACGTTAAGCAGTTTAAACAGACTGAAGTTACTCTTATCTGACTCTTAAAGCATTTGATTTAATGTTTTAACAACATCAGTGAGGATTCTTTTAAATACTCAATGTCTTTGAATATGCATATAAAGTGGCTTGCTGAGTGTGTACAATTTAATGCATCTCATTTAATCTTGCAAGTAGTTTTCCAAAGGTAAGTACATTACAGGAGTTCTTTATCTTTTAGGTAGCTGTTCCTGGGTATTTCACAGTGCATAGTTTTGTAAGTGGGAAGAACGTGGAGATCGTAGCCATCCAAACAGGATTTGAAAGTTCACTTTCCCATATAGTGGGTAGAGTGGGATGGCCTTAAATTTTGTTTAGCCTCTCTGGGCCTTAGTTTCCTTATGTTTTGTAAGATGAGGGTTGAATTAAATGAGATAACCTACTAAATACATGCGTTTTGTAGGAAATAAAGCAGGAATACAATGTTTAAGGCACTAAGAATTCACTGTTAAACTAATGCACATGATAGGAAATAAAATACCACTAAACGGTCCCTTTTTATTTGATACCTGGGCTGATTTTTTAAATTTGCAGTTTACATTAAGATAATAAGCATAAGATAATTATGTAGCGCAAAAGAATTCTAGCCAATATACAATATAAGAAACAGTAACCAACGCAGTGAGTTCAGGCAAAAACAAATAGACTGTGTTGTTAATTGTAAAATTCTTTACACATTAATGCCAAAGGCTGATGACTATTAACTAAACTTAGCACTCATCTTCTGCCCTACCAGGCTTTCTAAATGATCCAGTGAAATTACTGTGCGTTTCTCGGTTTGAGTGAACAAGTACTACTTTCATTTTTAAATGGGTGCTAGGCCCAGTGCTGAGGACTAGGAAGAGACTGCAGCAAACTGCTTTCCTTCTAACGGAGAAGAGCAAAGGGTTCACAACTGTGGCAGGTGGTGTGTGTTCAGGAGAAGCTCTTGTGCCCAGGAGAGGTGCTCAGCAGCCTGAGACAGGGCAGAGGCACAGGCTGTTCTGAGAATAGAAGTTAGGTGACAAGGAGCAGGACAGAGCCGGGTCCCAGGCAGAGTCAACTCGAAACCCAGCACCTGGAGCCTGCACGGGTTGAGACGTAGGCTTTGCATGGGGGCGCAAGGGGGAGACCTAGCAGGAGAGGAGAGGTTGGTGTGGCCCTGGCTGCGGCTGAAGTGCCGCAGATGTTTCGGCAGAGCTCCCTCACCTTTTGCGCTCTAGGTGTTTCCCACAGGAAATTGTGGGGGTACGCGTGGAAGGAGCAGGGCTCGCGCGGGGACTGGTAGAGGAGTCCACAGGGTTTGCTGGAAGGAGCGGAGGAGCGAGTAACGCAGTGGGCCCTGAGGTTCCAGACTGAGTGGCCGCATATATTTGGGAGCAGTCAGTGCAGGTCAGGAGCAGAAAAGGGAAGTGACAGGTGGCTCAGACGTGGCTGTACTGAGCGAAGGCGCCTCCTGCAGGGGCAGAGGACAGAGCCTTCTGGAGAGTTTGAGAGGAGAGGAAGCGGCTGGCGGCCCTGCCCACCTTCCCTGTCAGCTCTCAGCGACAGGGTGCAGGGCAGGGTGTGTCACTGCTGGGGTTTCAGTGGGGTCTGGTGTGGGCTTTTAACAGTGGCCAATGCCTTGGGCCTGGGTCAGAGGTGGTCCTTGTGGCCTGCTCGGGCCTTACCCAGGACTTAGGAAAGCTGTGTCCTCTGAGTCTGCAGGGCTGGGCGGCTCAGCACACTCTTGTTCCTGGGGCCACTCACCCAAGGGCAGGGGCTCACAAGGGAACGGGCGAGGCGGATCGAATCGAGGAGGGAGCAAGGGTGCGCCTTACTCAGAACCACGTGTTGCTGGCCTCTGCAGCGTTGGCCCTGTTGGTTCTGAGGAGTTCAAGAGGCAGTAGGAGGTTAGGCTGGAGAGGAGGCCAAGGCAGTATTTTTAGGTGGCTTTGTTTGGAGTTTACCCTGTTCACAGAGGAAACTGAAAGATATTGCTAGAATGGTTTCTTTAAATGATGTATTTTTGTGAGTGTAATTTTTAAGTCATAACATACAAATAACAGCTGAAGTTGCCAAAAGTTTATCTTTACAAATCTTCTATAGTCACGATTCTGAATCCCCAAGACAGTAGAGGCAGCCTCCTAGGTGTGCCCTGCATAAAAGTACATCTAGCATGTGAATGGTGATTGTGTGCCATTTGGCTTCTCATCACCTCTGAGGGGACAGCTTTTCCACTCTACCCCATGGACTCCCCACCTCACCCCGTGGCTCTGGTCTCTCACCCCACCTTGTCCTCTCCCAGCTGTCACAGAGACTGAGAACTGGGAGTTTTTTTTTCTTCTTTTGTCAGACGCTGTGCACAAATAGGGTGTTCTGCAATCCTGTCCACCCAGAGTAATCATCTGCCATTGAGCACGATACGGAAGGAAGGTTAATGGTCTAATCACTGTTAAATTTAGTAATAGAGGCTGCCACTGTTAAAGAAGACTCTTCTCCAAATTTCAAAAAACCAGCTTACAGCTGAATTTGAATACAACCTGTTGGTGAATTGAGGACAGCTGGTATTTCCAAACACTGATACCAAATGGGTCTTGTTTTGTTTTGTTTTTAAAGAAAGAAAGCTCCCAAACTGCACACTTAAAACCCCTATGAACACAGGATTTTCAGACAAACTCCTGGAGCTAATCTTTCGTCTGTAGAGGACCAGCAGGTACATCCAGGCAGGTGACAGATACTCACATGAGTCAGGTGGACAGGACATTTACGTAAGTGTTGGAACGTAAATTCACTGCAGTAAACACGGTCTGCCTGTTTCGTGTAATGCGTATACCTTCGTTTCTGAAAGACTGCGTTTTCAGTGCAAGGACCCTGGGCATCAGGGAGCGCAGAGGCCGACTCTGGCTTCACTGTGGGGACAGCACCAGCATTAGGGCTGGAGCCTTCTCCTTCCCCTGGCTGATGCTCCCTCAGACACAGTGCCCTGGCCTTCTCCTTCTGATCCTTTTCTTTACGATTCCCATTGAAAGATGAACTTTTGAATTGGGAAATAATGTATTCTGGTAGTTTTTAAAAATAGAGCATAAAATAGGTCCTCACACCATGAATACCAAAAATATGTAGTCTAAACTGTCCCCAATAGCCCCTGTGATCTTTCACAGAAATTTTAAGTTCAGGCCATAGGTTATTTGTTTATTTTCAGTACTTGGGGGGTGAAACTCCAGGCCTTGCGCATACCTTGCGAGTGCTCTACCACTGCGTTGCACCCCTAGGCCACTTTGTACTTTTTATTTTGAGTCGCGGACTTGCTAAATTACCCAGGCTGCCTCTGGCCTTGAACTCTCTATCCTCCTGCCTCTGCCTCCCCAGTCACTAGGATTACAGGCGTGAGCCACCACATCCAGCTTTACTTTGTATTTTAAGTAAAAAGTCAGATAACACAACTTCTCATTAGACACCAAGACTCTCAATATTTTCACTATGGTAGTTTTTCTTATTTTTTCTAGTTATGTAAGTATACATTGAAATACTTAGTTTTCCTCTAAAGAAATTTTATATAAAAAGTGGTTGTTGTTTTTTTTTTAATATTTCAGGCCCAATACATATCTAATTGATATGGAGAGCAAGAGATCAATGACTAGATAAGTTTGTTTTTTAATTTTTTTCACTTTTAAAAACCTAAAAAGCTGTGTCTAACACTGTACTGTTTCATGTCTCAGGGCTTGTTTTCTTAACCCTTTAACTCTTAGGCTTAGAACGTCATTTGAAAGAGCATGGGAATGCAGTCTTCACACTTTAAAGCACGTGCAGGGGCAGCCCTGCTAACCGTGGGTACCATGGATGCCTTTCCAAGTTCTGTTTTCATAAGACATTTCTCAAAGTGATCTTAAGGGAACTGTAATGAAGAAAAAGGAGGTTGAGAAATAGGTTAATTATAGCAGGTTAATTTAGTAGAACCTTTAAGTGGTAATTGTGGTTCCTAGAGAGCATGTCATGGTTGAGGGCTGAGGCGGGGAGCAACAGCTGAATTGAGAACTTTTAGTGTCAAGGTTTTTTTCTTGTTCCTGTGTTGAGTTGAAGGGGTGTTTATAGGCTTGATTATTGAAGAGTACTAAATTGAAGCTTGAGACTTAGGTTGTAGAAACTTGTGACTTCTTTCCCCCCTTGTAGGGGATCAGACTCAGCAGCCTGATTATTCATTTTCTCAGTAACCGTGGTGGTGGAAACCTGACGAGGCTGGATTTGGGCGTTCATCCCAGGCATGAGGTGTTCTCTTACAGCCTGCCTGTTACCCCGTCTTCTTCTTTCCCCTTGTTTCAGAATCTCATTGTATTCAGCAGGCCTGGATTCCAGGCTAGGGCCTGCTTGCTAAATCATAGTGAAGCTTACTGAGCAACAGTTATCTCATTTAAAGTGAGTGAGTTGAACTAGATTAATCCTTTAGTCTTATTTTCAGATTATAATACCTAGCCCTGGTAAGACATTGCAGATGAGGAGGAAAAGGGGAAGCAAGTGTTGCAAACTGGGAGGGAGCAGAGAGTCGGGAAGAACCGAGCAGGCTGCATCTGAGGAAATCCCTCCTGCTCGAAGATAGGATGGAGGTGGATGTTTGTGCCCCTGTTTTGTCGATGAGAAAAGACATTAATTTAGAGAAGTTAGCAAGTGGAACCAAGGCCACATGATGGGAGGGGGAAAGCCGGGATTGGAAGCTAGGCAGTCAGGCTTCAGGCCCTGGCAGGTGAGTGAGTGCACAGAGGTGTTGGAGTTGGGCAAGCAGTGCCAGTCTGAGAAGCAGAATGCCCAGCATGCCGGCTGGCGCTTGTCTGATGCCTTCACTAAGGAGTTGAAGCCCCTGTGATAATTGAGTCACAGCTCAGATTTTTTTTTAAGAAAAGAAATATTCAAAATAGAAATCATTTTGCCTCCAGATTTGCCAGAACCTTTTAATCCTTCTGTGCAGGAAGATCTACAGTGATGCCTCACCTTTAATAGTGTGTCGTTTTTTTTTAAAAAAAAAATTATATTATTTGGCCCTCACAGTAGCTCTCAAATGTAAGCAGTATCATTTTCTCCATTTAAAGGATCAGGAAACTGAGACCCAGAGGGTTTAAATGATAAGGTCATTTAAAAGTAAAGAAATGGTTGGAGGTCATTTTAATGTGTTTTATGGAATGCAGTAGAGCCAAAATATTGCTATGTTAACATATAACTGGTGTAAAATATTGTTAATGAATTTTGTGTTCTTTTAAAAATACTCAGTAGTAGAAGTCTGTTTTTATTTTGCACATCTCCGTTTAGATGACTGCATGCCAGTGGCCAGTAGGCATATGGGGCCAGTGGCTACCGTTGTGGGCAGTGCAGACCCTTGCTGTCAGTATCGAGGGTCCACTTGGTAGATTCTCACCGTAATCATCTGAGTGATGTGCTGGGGCCCCTGGCCAGCCCCCAAAACTTGCTCTAAAGCAGTGGAACTTGTCAGTTCCGCCACCTCGTGGCCAGTTAGGAAGGAGCTCTTGGTGACTCTTAACTCCCATTGCTTGTGGGGTCAGTGTTCAGCAGGCGGACACCTCCGGGCGTCCCTTGGGGGCACTCACTGCAGACAACAGAACACAGAGGAGGCTGGAAAGACAACCCTGCCGGGGCTTTATGCTGTCTCCGTTCTGTGTCCTGTCGGTGAGTTTCCTTGGAAAGAAGCCAAGAGCGTTTCTTTAAAAAATGATTTTCAACATGAAAAATAATTTTATTCTAATTCTTTGGCTTCAGAAAATGAAATATCTTGTTTAACACGATGCCTCTCATACTGAATACTGAAGTGTTCTTGCTAAGGTCTCTCTAAGAATACTTGGTTTCTCTATGGTCAGACTATAAAAATGTTTTCTCCCAGAAGTAAAGTGTTAGCAAGTTAGTTGGCATCGTCCTTCCATCAGTTTTTTTCTTTTTAATTTTCATCCATGGAGTCAAAGATGGGCCTCCATTATTTTGTGTATCTCTAGTGCTCTACTCTAGGTAAAGCGCTTGAGTGCCTGTCAGCCCCCAGCTGCAAGATGAATCTTTGCTGTGGCTTCGATATTAATTGCTGGAGTTTTAACTGTATGTATCTATGGTGATAGAATTAAAAATGGAATTTTGGTAACTTAATAATTTTATATGACTGAACGAAACGAAATGTTACGTCCCCCTGGCAGTTAGCTAAAGTTTCTCTTCATTGAGAAGTAATTCCTGGTTATTCATCAGCTGTTCAGTCTTTCCTGGTCAGCCTGCCCATTCTGAAATCTTTTCAGGTCGCCCACACAGTTGGCCCCAATGGAAAGTTGGTTTTTGCCTGGGGCCTCTTGTCTGTCATTTTCTTTGGAGACCCATGGAGGTTTGAGCTGGTCACCTCGAGACAGCTCTGCTCACTCTCTGCCAGCCCCTCTCTTAAGCGGAGGCCTCAGAGAACAGAGAAAGTAGCGCAGGCCGTGGAAGGCCGTGAAGGTGTCCTTCATGTCAGTTCAGCTTCTGATTCCAGTGATTTTAATTAATTGTCACATCAGAAGTGACAGATTAGGTTTCAAACTAATCTCACAAATATGAAGACATTGATTGTGTTTAACTACAATAGCAGCTCAACCTCCAGGCATAAAATTTATTGCTATTTTGGCAAGTGATTATATACAGCTTTTCTTACAAAAAACTTCATCTTTTATCATGTGAAACAGTAATTGAAGCCACTTAAGCACGCAGAATTTATTAAATCCATTACATACAAAGGTAAAAACTATATACTGTCATATAATGTCTTCTGTGCTTTATGTCTGAAGAAACATGAACAGTTTATTAGTAAATACAGTGTCGGGGACAATGGGGCACATCTGTGGGAAAAGTTATGCTTTCTTTGCATACCTTTTTCTGCGTAGTCATCTAAGTGACAGATTCCTTATTTAATAAAAGTGTGTTTGTCTTATAGTAGTAAAAATGAGCATTTTATCATAAGTCCATTTCTTTCAATTTCATATTTACATTGTTTTTTGTTTGTTTGTTTGTTTTTAGGCCACTGAACAAAAAATCAAAGGTACGTTATTTAAAGTATTTTTATTCCTTTTTTCATTTACACAAGGCTGTTTATATGCATTTTTATTCACCTCCAGGATGGGAGAGAAGAGCAGGAGAGAAACGGGTGGGGACAGACCTTCATTGAGCCACTGTGGAGCCGTCCTTTGGTGTTTTATGGTTTATTGTGGTACATGCCACCACTTCTAGAACACACTGTCTTAAAGCTGTCTGCTGGGATAAATGCCACTTCCTAACATCCTTCCTTCTCTGAGTCTTTGGGCACGTGTCCCTGTCCTTCAGTGTCCATCTCAAAATCTTACCTGGGGCTGCCTGCAGGATCTCATGCCATCCTTTGGGTTCTGGCTGCTTTATTCCTTGTTCTCTGTTCTCCACTCCTTCCTGGAGACAGGATCGTGGCATCCATCTCTGTACTGTCACTAGAATGCAGATCGATAACCCCGTGGTCATTGAACATGCCAAGCAGAAGACTTTAGGGCGAGGAGACAGGAGCTTAATTCCTCTTGGATGCTGAATCGTGAGGCCTTCACCCTCATGGCACTTGACTGTTTGGTAATGATTTTTACCAGTATCCAAAGTATGGTCTCCGGTGCTTCATTAGTATATGCGCTCATAATATGCCTGTTTTTATTCTAGGCATTAGTTAAGGAGGATATGGTAGGTGCGGTTGTTTAGAGTGAGTACGAACAGGTGCAGCCCACATTTTACTGGACAAAGAATGATACCGAGACACCACGTAATGTCACGCAGTGAGGGTAGAGACTCGGAAGGGCCCTGGAGCCCAGGCAGTGGTGCTTCACCTAACACACGGTGTGAAGGAAGGAAGGCATCCTGAAGGGTAGGAGTCCCAAAGGGTGGAGTGGCCAGAGAGAATGGAATGCCAACGGGTCAGCATAATTCAAGTCATAAAATAATGCAATGCCATATGCAGTGGTGGTGCCCCTCGAGCATTAGCCATCCAGTGAGAAGTAGGGAGAGGTGAGGCTGAAGAGGGGGAGGTCAGAGAGGGCCTGTGTACTGCATGCACGCTGTGTGTTTATACACGCACACCAAGGAACTTGGCACACATGTAGGCATTGAGGAGCCCTGAAGAGCTTAGCAGAGGACTGGGGTAGCTTATTGATTTGTCCTTTTTTGCTTCCTTCTTCCCTATTTATTTACTCACTGACTCATCTAGAGACCGTCTCACCAGGTAGCTGAGGCTGACCTTGAACTCACAGTCCCCCTTCTGTGGTCTTCTGAGGGCTGGGATTACAGGGGTGCCCCACCAGGCTTGGCTTCTTTCTTTTTCAAAAGCTGCTCACCACTGTGGATAGACCATGTTCATGAAAGGTGGCTAGAGATTGTGAAAGACAGGACCAAGAGGAGAAGGGCCTTCTGGGGAAGGAGGCAGGTGGACGAGAACAGGGAGCCTGAGCTTGGAGCTCTTGTCCCTGGCATGCGGTATCCGGGGAGGTGACACAATTTACACCTGGGGGATCGAGGGCTTCGTGCTGCTTCAGGAGCAGAGAGGCAGCAAAAGGCAGCAAAGGCATTTGCATCTCGAGGGTTGTGCTTTGGGAACAACTGTGCCAGTGGTTTCTAGTGTCACCAACAGAAGCAAGAAGGAGGGGGGAGAGAAACAGTAGGGAAGGTACTGGGGGTTTGGTCGTAGGAGTGAAAGCTGGATGAGAGGTGTGCGAAGGATAATTGACAGGATTGATAGCTGGTAAGGTCTGAAGAATCCAAGGTGAGGCTGTGGTGCTGAATCCGGAGTCAAGACAGTTACAAGGGTGGAACAGGCACGTGTGTTCCCAGGTGACTCTGCCTAGGACTCCACTCTCCTTGCTCCACTTGCCTGTGTAGGAACAGGCTGTTGTCCCTAGTTTTGCCTCTTTACAACAAAGTACCTCTGCTCCTTACGGCCCTCTTTAGTCTGACCTCATATGCTGTAACCAGCCAGTTTCACAGCATTCCTTCATACTTTCTAGAGCATTTGTATCTCTTTCATGTTGATTCCTGTTTTCTTTCGGATCCGATTTTGCAAGCAGGAATGTTTTCATCGTGCCTTTTAGCATTTCTAAACCTCTTAGAGTTCACACAACTACCATTGAGCTCCCTTTTCTGTTTCTTAGGATTTTATGATATATCCTAAAGTTGTTGTTGTTGTTGTTGTTAGGTGCCGTCGAGTCGGTATACAACTCATAGCAACCCTCCTAGGGTTTTCAATGGCTGACTGTTTTGGGATTGCCTTGGGAGTGGATTGCCAGGCCCTTCTCCCATTTTTGCGGTGCTGGGAATTGAAGGGACCTCAGAGACTGCAGCGCAGCACTCTACCAACTGAGCTAAATCCCAGCCCATCCTAAAGTTAGGCATTTGATTATAGTCTGTCTTAGATTATTGATTGGTCCATGGATATTGGTTCCCCCAGCATGATCTTTGGGTACCTACTCTTTCTACCCTTTCTAAATCGTCCTTTTACGTCTTTACATAAAATATGAATAGTTGGGTCTTCTTGTTTATAGATTTTTCACGACTCTGAGAATGTCAGACTGAGCATACGAAGCTTGGGAATGCATCATGTTGTTTTGCCCGTTCACTTTGTCCTTGCTTTATTGGCAGCTCCCTTCATAATTGCTTACACTTTTTCTTACAAAAACCTATTGTTTTGTTTTAGTGCTGTGCATGTGGCTACGTGGTGTTGTTGGTTTTGAGTTCATAATAGTTAGAAAGTACAAACTGGAGACTTGAGGGCAGGCAGGTCTGGCCCACGCAGCGCTGTTGGTTTTGATACATACCTGTAACCTATATATACACAGTGAAAGGGACACTGCGGTCAAGCATGCTGGTACCGCCGTCATCCCATATAGCTGTCTTTTTTAGTTTGCTTTGCGTTCTGGTGGCAAGAGAACCTAAATCTGCTCTCTGTGCAAATTACGGGTATGTGGTACAATATCATTAACTCCCTAGCGCCCAGTGCTGGGCATTTCATCCTGCGCCCTGCAGCTTTGTACCCTTGACCTGGATGTCTACATTTGCTCTCACCTGGACTCTGAGAATAACCATTGTACTCTGTGGATGATTTTGTGTGTGTGTGTTTGTTTGTTTGGTCTCGACAGGGCTGGGGATCAAACCCAGGGCCTCACACGTGCTAGGTAAGTGCTTGCTGTACCACTGAGTTATAGCCCCAGCCCACCAGCCCCCTCCCCCAGTTCTACTTGCTTATGTGATTTGCTTTTTTCCTAAGAATTCCCATGTAAGTGAGCTCATGCAGTGTTTTTGTTTCCTTGTCTGGCTTATCTCATTTAGCATGATCTCCTTTTTTAATGCTGAAGAGTATTCCATCTTGTGTGTATGTGCGCACACGCACCGCAGTTTCTCCATCTGTCAGCAGACACTTAGGCTTCTCCATATCGTGGCTGTCATGAGTATTGAGTATTGCTTCATTGAAATGGGAGTACAGATGCCTCTGCCAGGTCCTGCCTTCATCTCCTCTTGGTACATCCCCAGGAGAGGGCTTGCTAGGTCACATGGTGGTCCTGGTTTTAACGTTTTGAGGTGCCATTAGATAAGGCCTCTTACTGTAATGAATTCCAGGAACTTTGGTGGCTCGACAGAGATGATTGTACTACACAGACTGTCAGGAGAAAACTGAGATGCAAGTTAAGTGTGGTTTCAAGCATGTAACAGAGTGGCATAAATAGAAAATTATATTTATGCCACTTTTAGAGTTGGAAGAAGAGGCCTCAATCCCACAGAGCCTGCTCACCCCAGACTCCAAGGTGCTCCTCTTTGGAGCACACCAGTGGCTCATTTCTGTCACACATGTTGGGAGGTTCTACAAGGGGCATTTAGTTCAGTGCTTTTGTTCACAGTCCATGTACTAGGAATGGTGTGTTGAGAGGGTGGCATTAGTAATCCTAAACCATTAGGTTACGATTCCTAATGGGCCACAACAGTGCTTTTGCTTGATGAGATAATGTGAAGGCAAATGTGTGCTGAGTTTTTTGAAGTCGAAGCAGAGATTGTTACTAAATAAGAATTTGCTAATGGCAGATTTGTTTCCTTCCTAGAATAGAAGATGTCTTCGAGCTGTGTAGCAAATAAAATTTATAGCTTTGTGGTATCAGGGTGGAAGAAATTGCCTTTTACTTTCATGGAAATAATCAATAAAATTTTTATTTTCAAGTATATCATAGTCACCACTTTTCCTTTCTTCTTATTGAGAAAGAAAAACGGTTTGCATAGATTTATACATGTAAGCCTAGATTTATGTGCTAGACAAGTGGTAGAAAATGCTGAGGACTCCTTTTTTGCTTTAGGCAAAAATCATTTTATCTCTAGAAAATGTAGGTGCGTTGGTTTATAATCCTACTAAATTATTAAAATTGTTAAAAATGTGAGATCTTGTCCTTTAGATGTCTCACGATAAGACTGAACAGGACCAGGGAGGCAGGAGGCAGGAGGCAGAAACAAGAAAAGCAATGAGAAGTTAGCAGTGAGCTGTTTATCGTTAGTAAGTAGGTCCAGGGTCTAAAGGGAAAGAGGTCACAGTAGTAGGAGTTGGTGAGAGTATCCCAGAGTTGTATCCTGAGCCCTGAGAGTCTCACTTGGCAATAATTATGTCTTTCATTTCAAAGGAAACAAATCAGGTGCTTTTTGGTTTAAATTTTAGATGAGAATTAAGGGTGGATTAGCAACAGTAGCTGTATGAGTTCTAACAAGTTATAAGTCCTTCAGACTAGGAATAAATGCAGTATAGACCATAATTTGCTTATCTGTGTTTACCTTGCACTTTATATTTCTCATTCTATTGAAAGTAGTGTCTGCAACTCTGTTGCATCGTGAGGAAGAGCCATTTCTCAGCGTGGTAGCCTTCAGGACAGGGCACCTAGTGAAACAGGGCTTATAGACAGAGATTTGGCTAGAGGCAGACAGCCTTCACTCATCTACCAAAGATGACAAATACTGAAATTTTTACACAAACAAACTATAATGGCTTCTAAGTCAGATAGACTTGAGTTTGACTATTACCTTCGCAGTTCTTATTTCTGTGACCTTGGACAAGTTCCTTAACCCCTTAACCTCTAAACTCAGTTTACCTCTCTCAAAAGGAGCTAATCCAACCAATTTAAATGTCGTAGGGATGAAATGATATATAGAACATAAAGCATAAGACCTAGAGGATAGTCAATACTGAATGTATAAAATGGATATCTCATTCTTTATAAACTTACAGGAATTTTTGATTTGGAGTTTTCAGACTTTGGGGAAAAATCTACACCTACAATTATCTCTATAAAGAATGAACACACAGCTTGGCTGCATTCTTTTCTGCTCTTTTTCCATTAACATTAACTCATTAAGCACAGATTCATGTTTTAGTCTCAGTAAATCAGATTTATGTTATTCATGATGCTGGAGGGTTGCACTCAGGGCCTGGTGCATACTTTGCAAGCACTTGATCACTGAGCTGCACCCCAGCTTAATATATAAAATTTTATTTATTTTTATACATATATATATATATATATTTTTTTAAGAGATTGGGTCTTGCTAAGCTATGCAGGTGGTTAATCCATAATTAACCATTCCCAAATTTTTAGAGCTTGTTTTTACTCTTAATATTAAGCTGAAACTTAATGTTATGTACTAGAAGGGACATTGGTTTGGAGATCAGATTTGATTTGAAATTTTAGCTATGCTACTTACTAGGTATTTTACATGGGCAGCCTTCTCCTGAGCCTTAGTTGCCTCATCTGTAGAATGGGATTAATATTTCAAATTTTTATAGAATGATGAGGATAAAAAGAGCATATGTGCTGCCTGACATCCAGCTTACACTTCTTGTTAGGTGCCGTGGAGTTGGGTCTGACTCAAAGCAACCCTCATAGGGTTTTCAATGGCTGGTTGTTTCAGGATTGTTTTTGGAGTGTATTGCCATGTCCTCCCATTTTTGCAGTACTGGGGATCAAACTCAAGGTTGTCGTGAAGTGCGGAGCAGTGCTCTACCAACTAAGCTAAACCCCACCCTGTTAGCTCATACTTGTTGTTTGTCGTTGGGTGCCATCGAGTTGTGCCTGATTCGTAGCGACCCTCATAGGGTTTTCAATGGCTGATTGAATCCCAAGGGATTCCCTTGGGAGTGGATTGCCATGTCCTTCTCCCATCTTTGGGGGTGCTGGGAATCAAACCCGGGACCTCAGAGACTGCGAGCAGCACTCCGTCAACTGAGCTAAATCCAAGCTCTAGCTCTCACTTAGTAAATTTTGTTTTCTCCCACTGTGGTTTTGCAATATCTGGAAGTTTTCTCCAGCCACTTCAGGGTTCTTCATCCAGATAATGGTTTGCCTTTTTTTCTTCTCTTCCATTAAAGTAGAACTCGGCATAGTAAGGGTGAAGCACAGTGGTGCCACTGCCTTAGTGCTGGACTGTGTCTTACATGAGACTGGGAGGTATCATCTTTTTAAGTTTGGTAGGTCAAGATTGGTATTTTGTTGTTTGACTAATATTTATTTGTTGCTTGGTAAGATGTAATGCCATGTTCACTCACCTGGGCTTTTTCTTTCCTTTTGGAGTTGCCCATTATCACTTGCCCACTTCAGCTTTTGGCCTTAGAGTTTTTGTTAGTGGTTTCCATGAACTCACTGTGTAATCAGCTGATTAGTGTCTTGTCTGATGTATTTGTTGCCTGTATTTCCAACGTTATAGAATTAAATGTCCAAAATTGCCCTGAGGATGAGATGCCAGGTAGGATCATCTAAATTTTGCTCAGTACAAGGCCCCAGGGAACCCGGTACACAGAAGGTGTACATACTTGTGTTCAGAAGGAAGAAAGCAAAGCTATGAACCTCAGTGATTATGTTGAATGCTTCCTTAAGTTAGGCCTAGTACCTACCCTTAAACTAAAACAGTACCTCTCTCTGTTCCTGGGGTTAGGGAAAGTGGAGGAGGAGAGAGAGAGTGGATCCTTTCAATTTGGAAATTTGTTTTTGAGTCACCCATGGAAGCCTGAGCTCTCTAGGTGTCGCTACAGTTTCTTCTAGGACAAGGTTCCTGACTCAGCCATAAGAGCCCACGTGATAACTTGATTGAAAAACACGGATTCTGATTAGTAAGTCTGTGAGACTGGAGAATCTTAACAGTGGGAGCCAGGGCTTCAAATCTGAAAAAGGAAAAAAAAAATGGGTTCAGGTTTGGGAGTGAGTTCAGTATGTTAAAATTCATAGGGTTGAGGCTTGAAATTTTAATCCTATGTGTAGATATATGAATAAAGGTTTTTTCAATTTCTTTTTTCAATTTTAAATAACTAATGATACAAAGAAAAAAAATGAAAAGCTGAACCTAACCCCATTTTTCTCTGGGTTTGGGTTTTAGTTCAGAAAAACTGTTAAAAACTGTTTGAATGGGGTCAGGGTTGGGTTCTGGTTTGATTCAGAGCCCTGCTATCCACACGCAGGACTGAAAGCCGAGCCCACACTGAACCCTGTAAGGTTTCACATGTTGAACCCACGCCTGAGGCTGAGCCTGTGTGAGTTTGAGGCGCTGGTTCTAAGCGGATGCGGAGATCACCAATGGAGAGCTGTCTGCTGAGGGAGGGAGACCAAGGGATAGCCTCCCTCTCTCCTTCTGAGGTGTGTGCCTGCTTGTGAAAACAGGTCTGTGCCTGCCCTCCTCACGGAGCCTCCCACACTGGAACAGGATGCGGTGGGTGGACTAACTGAAGGGTTAGGAAATGCCGTGCGGTGAAGTTGGCGGGCGTCCCTCACGTCTGAAAGGAGGTCTTGCCATTCTCCAGCGGAGGAAGCGTCCTCCTCCTGCTGGCGAGCAGAGTGTGACAACAAAGTAGCTTCACCCTGAATGCCACAGTGAGGCAGCTTGGGGAGATGCCTCCTTCAGGAAGGCGGACATGGAGCATGGCGCCAGGCCGATCAGCGGTCTGTGTAGGATGACAGGCCTTGGGGGCCAGAGCTGCTGTTTACCTGAGGCCCAGGAGGATGTGTGCTTCCCAGGTGTCACTAGAACTTGTGAGGTAAATTAAAACGAAGTCAGTTCAAGTTAGTAGTTATTTTTAATTTGATATCTAATTTTGAGCTGATTGTTGAGGCCATCTTGCTATGTGGTATCTTTCCTTAAGGACTTTTCAGCAGAAATATGAAGACTTGCTTGTGCCAGTGTAAAAAAATACAGTTGTATTTCATATTAGGTTTTTTAATCTTAATTTTCAGGTTTTTTAAACAGCCGCTCAAGCTATTTACTAAGAATTTTCAGGAGTTAGTGGGTTGGTAAGCATTTAGTATTTTCCAAACCAACTACTGGCCCCTTGAAACTGCAGTAGTTCATCCTCAGTAGAATTTCTAGCTCTGCGCGTCCTTGGGTATATTAGCTTAAAAGCTAGACTTCCCCTCTGTGTGCCCTTCAGCGTTCTAGAGATGACTGGCGTTAGTACAGGACAGAGAATGTAGATTTTAGAGAAACTATATTCATAACTTGGCACTGGGATTTAGCCCAGTTGGTAGAGCGTTGCCCTGTAGTCTCTCAGGTCCTGGGTTTGATTCCCAGCACAGCAAAAATGGGAGAAGGCAAACCCTAAACAATCAGCCACTGAAAGCCCTATGAGGGTCACTCTGAGTCGAACACGACTTGATGGCACAGCAGCAGCAACAATAAACATAACTTATTAATGAGCAAGAAGATATTTTTATAGGAGCACAGTGTGGAGCCATGTTTTTATTTAGGTATCAAGCCCGCCTTTGCACATACTTGCAAATACTCCATCACTGGGCTGAATCCTTACTTTTTATTATTTTTTACCATGAGACAGTGTATCACTAAGTTATGCAGGCTGCCTCTAGCCTGGAGCCTGCCATCCTCCTGCCTCTGCCTTCCAAGTCACTAGGATTACAGATGTGGTCCACCGCACCTGTCTTTGGGCCATGTTTTAAGTAAGGTCTCTTTATAAAAAACTCATCTTAATTGAATAAAATTGCTGTTTACGTTGCTTCCCTAGCTGACATTGTCCCCCTGCTGACCCCCATAAAAATATAAGGAGATGGAATTCCAGTCACTGAGCCTCCACCACAGGAGAAGTTGGCAAACAGCACTTCTGCAGCAACAAAACTGCTTTTCCTCCCATTTCCTGCTGAATGTAGCAGAGTGGGGAAACAGCACAATTTGGAAACACCTGTCTTTGGCATTTCTTCGTATAGTGAATTTTCTGATCTACTGTGAAGTTCTCATCAGATTTGTATCTTTTGAAACTCCATTTCCCAGTGTGGTGAGGCTGCTGCTGTTCATGAGGAGGGCTAGAAGAATTGATTTCAGCCCAACTGTGTGCTCCCTCTGATCACTGGACAGATGGTTTAGTGTGAATAATAGTGAAAGCTGCCTCATTATTTTAGAAAAGCAGCTAGAATGATTGATTTGAGAGTTTAAGACTAAAGAGAATATAATTATGTATTAGAAACATTAACAACAGGCTGGGTGCGGTGGCACACACCTGTAATCCCAGCAGCTCGGGAGGCAGAAACAGGAGGATCGCAAGTTCAAGACCAGAGGCAGTCTGGGTAATTTAGCGAGACCCTGTCTCAAAAAGTAAAAAAGAAAAGAAAATGGGCTTGGGGTGCAGCTCAGTGGTCCAGCACCTGCAAAGCATGCAAGCGCAAGGCCCTGGGTTCAACCCCCAGTACCACAAAAAAAGAAAAAGAGACATTAACAGTAGAGAAGAGAATTGTGTTGCTTGATAAACAATTAAATTTAAAATATTCTAGTCTATTACACGTTAACTTTTTTTATCTATAAGGATTTTATTTTGTGACTCTTAAAAGCATAAAACAATGCATAATAAAAAATTTTAGAGAATGTTTGTGAATGACACTTTTAAAAAAATACCATTTGATCAATTGTATATAAAGGATTTTTTAAGCATCAAGCATTCAGATTTTAACCCAGTTATTTGACAGGCAGAAATTTTATCTTGTAATTTTTGAAGACCTGTATTTCTGGTTTGTTAGTTAATGGCTTTAGTATACTTTTTACTTTGTTGATAATGTTTAATTTCATTTGTCCAAGAAGGTAGGAAATTTTTTCCTAGTACCAATAAAAAATTAGGAAAACCCTAAACTGTTGCTGCTATGTGTGAATAGATAAATAACATTGTTTTCTTTTTTCCTTCCCTTTCTCCTCCCTTCCTTCCTTCCTTCCCTTCTATTTTTCTTGTTATTAGACTAGGTCCTCTAGAACGTCAAAGAGTAGCAGCAGGAATAGGCGTCATTGCCTTGGAGAGTAACATTTTCTAAGGAACTGTGTTCCTAGCTTGTCTTCAGAACGCCAAGCCTGAGGGTTTTATTTGTCCATATAATGACCCAAATTGAGATTAGAAATAGCAATTCTATTTCATTTAAAGCTTACTGAAAGAGTCTAGCTTGCAGTACTCCTGGCTCTGCCTGCCAAGTTGCCTGGAATTATGGGTGTGTGCCACAGTGGCTGGCAATTAGTAGACTTTTTAGAGCAGCTTTAGGTTTATGAATGTCTTTGCACAAGAAAAGAAATAGGGGAAGGCTCGTGAAGAAGTAAAGCTTAACAAATGTTTATAATTGTATTGTCGAGTCATTTCATTGTTTCACAAAGAGGGAAGTCCTGATTCAGGGCATTATTTAGGAAAATACTAGTTTAAATTCTTTAAATGAATGGTGGGTTTTTTGTTGTTTTTTTGTTTTTTCTGTAGGTGAGGGTGGAACCCAGGACCTCACACATACTTTGCACATGCTTCACCATGGGGCTGCGCTGCCCAGCCTGTTTTTTATGTTTTGTTTTTCATTTTGAGTCAGGGTCTCCCTTACTTACACAGGCTGCCCCTGGCCTCAGATGTGTGATCCTCCTGCCTTTGCCTCCTAAATTGCTGGGACTGCAGGTGTGTGCCACCTTGCTCAGCTTATTTTTGCTTTGTAATTCCTTAACCAATTCAGATTTCACCTGTCTGTCTGAATTGTCTCATTGCAAATGGATGACTTGGGTCACAATATGACAAAAATGTGAAAGTATAACTTTTTACTGGCACGTGTTTAGTTTACTAGTGCTAGCCGGATGACTGTCCTTTAAAATGTTATTTTTCTGGTGTTACACACAGTGTAATGATCAGGCTAACCGGACGATCTTTTCTTAGTTCTGTCGCCTGAGCCTGGCTCGTCCTCTGCCTGCCGGCTCCCAGCCGCCTTCTGTGTAGAGACTGACACCAGATGACTCAGCAGCAGGCCCACCAGTTACGTCATCACACTGCTTCTCCTGACCATTCTCGCTCGTCCTCCCTGGCTCTTGATTAGTCCGCCTCGTGAAAGTTGGTGCTCCCTAATGTTTGATCTTGGACATTGTTCTGTATTGTTCTGTGCTTGGTCAGCTCACATGCTGACAGCTTGGTACTAGGAACGCGAGTAATGAGGTGAAAGAGAAATCAGAAACCAGCACTTTCCAAGAACATCTACCACAGCCTAAGGGGTTTTAAAGAGTTTTTTTCCTGAAAGGAGGAAGGCAGGTCACAATAATAAAATGTTTCAAAGAGTGACTGACTTTAGAGGGGGTTGATTAGTTGTTTCTTAGGCAAGGTGGACAGACAGATTTGCAAGGAAGGTATCAAGGCATTTTGATTGAAAGACCTGCAAGTATTTGGTGCAGTAGAAGAGAAAGAAATGCATGTGCATGTAGCAAGATATGAACCTGGAGAACTGACAGAGAAGGGTTGTGCCAGTGGTTACATTCATTCTGAAAGGGGTTTTGTGATACAGATAACTTGAGCAGGTACGCTGTCGATGTAGGGCGCCGTGAGAGTGGGCGCAGATGGAGAGTGGGCCAGGGAGGCCCAGCTGGAGGTTTTTGCAGAGTAAATCCGTGAGAGCGTAAATTGCAGCAGGGTACTTGGAGACAAGAGGATGCGTCTGAATTCTGTCCAGGAAGTACTCTTTTTGGTCGTTGGTTGATGAGATCCAGAGGTGGGGCAAGTCAAGGAAGATGCTCCGGCTACAGGGAGCACTGAAGCATGCTAACAGCTCCTCCCCTGCTCCCTTGGCCGCCTCCTCTATCCGTGCCTTTACTCCCCTTCTGTCTGTCCTGAGCCCTGTTCTTTGGGCCTTGCCGTTTCTTCTCATTTTGCAACTCTCATGCCTTCTCTTTCTGCTTGTGTTACTGAGTCCAAAGCCCGTTGTTAGTCTAAGCCTTTTCGGGCTCCCAAATCAGATTTTCCATTGTATTCCACACACAGCTCTCCTATAGCTGGCACGCAAAACTGACCTGTGAGGAAGACCCCTAGGAGCCCCTGGACTTCTTTCTTGAGAGCCATAGGGCAGAATTACTTTCCTAACAGGAAGCTTTATTTGCCCCTTTGGGTTTTTTCTCCCCCAGCAGGCATGAGGTGGGCTGTCACAGTGCTTTGGGTGCCAAAGCTCCTGTGGGAATCAGCATGTCTTCTGTTAAGCCAGATATTTTAAAAGATTGGCAAGAATGTTTTTTTTTAAATGCTGTTTCTCATTAATTTTGTTTAGGAAAAGAATTATTTTTTTCAAAAAATATAGAAATATTTGATGGTATTATTAATTCATATATATTTTAAAAATTTCTCTTCAAACTTATAATTTGTTAAATGTCTATAAATCTACCCATATAAACACAACTGTATACAGTCCTCAGTTTTTAAAAGTATAAAGGAGTATTAAGGCCAAAATGTTTGGAAATTGTTATCCTTTAGTAACAGCAAACCTAGCAAGACTGCAGACTAGACTCGTCCTCTCTCACGTGCTGCCGCATCCTTGCCTTCTGCCTCCTGCGCCAACTGTCTACCCAGCCTGCAGGCCCTGAGGCCTTCCTTTATCCCTCCTTTTCTCACTTGCAGTGGGGCTGGGCTTAGTTGGGAGAGTGCCACTCTGCGCTCTCTGAGGCCCTGGGTTCGATCCCCAGCACCGCAAAAATGGGAGAAGGATGTGGCGGCCCACCTGCAAAACAATCCCAAAACAGCCATCAAAAACTGGGGTGGGGGTCTCTCTGGGCCGGACTGGACTCCATGACACCTAACCAGAAACCAAGTGCAAGGGGTTCCTCTCGGCTCTCTACATTCATGGTCTTCCCAAAGCCTCCCAACAGCCCTGTGTGGTGTAGACGTGAACGTTTGTCCCTGCTTTACAGAGGAGGAGATGGAGGCACGGAGTGGTTAAGTCCCCTGCCTGTGGCCGCACATCTAGTAAGTCACAGAACTGAGATTTGAATCCAGCCCCTTTGAACCTGCATTTCTTTGTTCTGGTACTGTTTGTGTAATATTACGTGTTTGCTGAGGATATGTGTGGGTAGTATATATTCATATATGTATTCGTTCAACCGCCACCCCCACCTTCCCTGTGTGCGTGCCTCTGTAAAGTCATCTGGTCCTGGTGTGTTTTAGAGGTGCAAATCTCGAAGGACGTTTTCAGTGTCTTCTGTTGTACTCAGGACCTTCTGTTCTTCCAAGGAGCCTGTTTAGGTAAATTACATCTTACAGAGCAGGGACTGGAAAACTACAGCCTGGAAGCCAAATGTAGCCCACTGCCTGATTTGACATTTAGACCCCAGTTGTTGCCATTTATTTACATGTTACCTGTTGCTGCTTTTGTGTTGTGATGGCACTGTTGCACAGTTGTGACAGATTGTATGATCCACAAAGCCTGAAATGTTCAGTTATCTTCTTACTCTCTATAGAAAGAGTGGATCTTCTGCTTTATTGGTATAAACTGTATGTAAGGTTTTCTTGTTTTTCTAGAATGTCTACATTTGAAATGATGTCTTCCTTTTTCATTCCTAGTACCATACAGATTTATGATATATGTGGTGTGTGTGTGTGTGTGTGTGTGTGTGTGTGTCTTTTCTCTGTTCCCATTGTTTGGACTACTAAAGTTTTGTAGGGCTTACTGGTAATAATATATTGCTGTCCACCTTTTACGGTGCTGTGCAGCAGTTTGAACTTGTACAGATACTGCTTCTTTAAAGTACTCTAGTAAAAATCAAACAAAAAAGTATAGTAGCATTGATCAATGAAACTATCTGGTCTTCCTGGGATCTTTCATAGATTTCTGTTTCTCCTATACTAGTTGGTTAATCTATTTAGATCTCCTGCCTCCTTGATAGTCAGTATTAAATCATTCCCTCCTCTATGTTTTCAAACTAGCTATCAAGTTGAATGTAAAGAAGTATCTTAATTTTAGAAAATCATTTCTTCAGCCATGCGCAGTGGCGCACACCTGTAATCCCAGCAACTCAGGGGCAGAAGCAGGTGGATCACAAGTTCGAGACCAAAGGCAGTCTGCATAATTTAATGAGACCCTATGTCAAGAAGCAAAAAAATGTGCTGAGGGTGTAGTTCAGTGGTACAGCACATGAAAAGCATGTAAGCGTGAGGCCCTGGATTCAACCCCTAGTACTGGAAAAAAAAAAATCATTTCAAATTTTGTCTCCATTTTCATTCAAAAATGAATGTTAACTGCATCTTTTTTCTTTTCATATAACCAACCATACATTGATTTATGGGTTCACTTTTAAAGTCATTGATTTCTGTTTTTATCTTTGCTGATTCTTTTTTTCTTTTTAGTTCATTTTTTTTTCAGTTCTTTTTAAGTTCATTTTTTTACCTTCTTGAGTTGGATATTATGTATCTTGCTTGTTGGAAGTAGACTATGAATTTTTCTTTAGGCGTAGGTTTAACTGTGTCTCAAAATATATGTAGTGTTTTGCTATTTTGTTAATAACTCTGCAGTTTCGGCATTTATTTAAGGTAGCTTTATTTGATAGTTTTGTCATGTATAGTAACATTGTATTATCCAGAATTTTCATTTGTATTATTTATACTCTTTACGATTTATGATAGTTTCTTCGGTGCTGTGTGGAGAGAGAGACAGGAGAAGGAGAACTGTTTACTTTTTCGTGGGTACTTTTCAGGAAGATGTTATACTATCAGTTGTCAATGTATATGATTTTGCTTTTTCAAAGTATTTTTCTGTGTCCATTTGGTTTCCATCTTTTGATACTGTGAAGTTTGGTATATAAGTTCTTAAATTCATAGCTTTTTATTTGTTTATTAATATGAAATACTTCTTATCCTTTAAAATGCTTTTCTCCTTGAATTTTTTCCATCAGATACTAACACTCTTAATTTAAATTTTCATAGGATTTCTTGATAGCATATATTTCTTTCTTTTCTTTCTTCCCTTTCCTTCCCTCCCTTCTTTTTCCCTCCCTCCCTCCCTTTTTTCTTTTCCCTCCCACTGTCCCTCCCTCTCTCTCCTTTTCTTTCTCTTCTCTTCTTTTTTCATTTTTCTTTTCTTTCCCTAGTACTTGGGAGGGTTGAACCCAGGGCCTGGACATGCTCTGTCACTGAACTGTAAACCCAGCCCCTTTAATGTTGTTGTGTTGTTTTGTTTTTGTAGAAGTCTCGCTAAATTGCACAGGCTGCCTCTGGCCTTAGCCTCTTGAAATCATAGGCACAGGCCATGGTGTCAAGCTCTTGGTGGTACATATTTCTTTATACATTTTTCTTCAGCTTTCCTGCATTGTTTTGTTTTGGGAATACTATACACAAATTATTTTAAGTTTTTCTTTTCTTAAGTAGCTTGAGAGGCTTAATCTTTTAACAAGTGAATTTAACTGTCATATTTATTTTGATTACAAATATTTTGGAACTGTTTTTGCATCTTATTTCATGAAATATTTTGTGTTAATCACACTTTTGAATTTCTATTCCATTTTCTGTGTCGTTTGAATGGATTAAGTTGTTTAATTTTTATTTTTTCTCATAGTTTGGGTGCTTACTGACATAGTGAACTTAAAATTTTTAACTGGGAGTGATGACACATGCCTTTATTCCCAACACTTGGGAGACAGAGGCAAGAGGAGGGCAGGTTTGAGGCCAGCCTGGGTTGCATGGGGAGACCCTATCTCAAAACACCAAAAACAAACAGAAAATCTAGCTACCCGTGTCCCATAGCCAGAGTTACACAGTACTTACCTGTGCTGACTGGCAAGCCTTTACCCACTGCCTGTGTGTGCTGCCAGCTTCTCCCTCACTCGTTCCTGCCGCATCCCATTTTATATCTGAGATTGTGCCTTGGTTTAATTTTACAAGCGATGGCCACATTGACTTCACGTCTTCACTGGATTTTGTGCGTTTTCTTTTCCCACTACAAAAGTGGCGCTAGCCTTCCCCGGCTTTTTTCCCACGTGGTGCTTTCCTGAGGAGAGCTGCAGCCTTTGCTTAGGTTTGAGTTGAATTTGAGTGGGGAATCGCTGTGAGCTCCTTGAGTGTTAGCCTTCTCAGACATGCCCCTGGAGGTCGTTCATCATGGTGGCATACATTGATAGGTGAGCTTCTAATTCCTGGAGGATATAGAGAGCATTTTCTTGTTGCCTTCTTACACAGATAGCACTTTTGAGGGGTATGAAATTGCTGTCATGATTTCTTAAGGTGCTCTTAATTTTTTCCATGAAAGTGTCAGCCTGCGCTGCAGCAGCACTGACTCCACCCCCTTATGTTTAACACTCAGCTGCTGAACCCCGTGCTGGCCCAGTGCTAAGCATGTGGAGGCTGAGTTACAGTGTCACTAGGTAACTGTCATTTCAGTTATAGGTACTGTATCTTTTCATGTCGGAGGCAGTCTAGATATTCTCGTGCCTTACTGTTGTCAGGAAATGTGTTTTTTGTAGCTAGTAGTTGCTTATTACTGTGAAATATGAAGGATTGTCCATCACTGCTTTGTATTGGGAGAATTGAGTTAGGAGACAGCATTTTCATACATAAAGTAATTAGACCTGGACTGCACGTGGCCCAGATTATTCATGAGAGGCTGCCAGTGCGCATCAAGAGGAACGGAGAGGAGTCCCAGCGGTAGGGAGACGCGTGTGATTTTTCACCATCCTTCCTTCTCGACTCCAGTTGGCTCGTGTTACTGTAGAAATTGCAGGCACACTGAGAACCAGAAGCAGCCACCCTCACAGACTGAAAAATATGACCGTGAGCGATGCATTCCAAACCCGCCTGCTTGCCCAGGGAGGGAGGGTGGTGGACACAGGCTTGAGACCTGACAGCGAGCAAGAGGAGAGCGGGTGGCTGTCGTAACAGGACCGGGGACCAGGGTTTCTGTCCCAGCATCACACACATCACAGGCAGCTGATAAACATTTTTTTTTTATTTGGACCACAGCAGTACTTTTACTTGCCACGTGGGTGTAACATTCTGGACTTTGGACTAAGATCCGTCCCTCCTTTTTAAAAGAGAGAGATCACCCCGGTAGTGAAGTTAGCCTGTTCCACTTCCAGGACTCAAACTTTCAACCCTGGAGCAGAATTCTCTTGAGTGTCCTCATCAGTAACATAGAGGGGTTTGACTTCACTCATCTATCTGATAATGGCATCTGTGAAGATATATCAAAATTTCACAGAAATATTAGACTGCTAGAAATGCCCACGATGATATTATTGCCAGTTATTAAACAACAGCTATGCTTATATAGCCTCATATCCTGTACTATATACTCATTAAAACCTTCAGCATTAGGATAGCTTTGCATACTGCAGGTATCAGCCCCATCCTACAGAGGAGATAACAGGTTGAGTCATTTAAAGGGTTGCTTTAAAATGCAAGGTTTAGCAAATGCAGAGCTAGAATTAAAACCTGGGTCTGTTGGGCACCAAGAGCACAGATAGCATGGTGTCTCTGTAGCTCTAGAGGTTGGGTATTATTTTTGCTGGTTTAGGCACTTCTGCCCATTTATTTTACTTATTTTGTCTCTTTGAGTAGTCCAAAAATTTACCTAATAGTTTTCTGATTATTCAGGCAATACACAAGTGGTTAATTCTCAGATTTGCCAAAGACAATCTCCACCCATGTATTGCTCCAATTTTGATTAGGCTGATAGATTTCTTATATTATCTGGTGTTTACTTCCTTATTCTGAGTTGGTCTTATTTGGTTCTTCTGTAGGGAAACCCTCAGGCTGTTTCTAGCATTGTTCTTGTCTTCCAAAGATTTAAGTTACAGCCCAAGCCAAGCATGGTAGCACACACCTGTCTTCCCAGCACTCGGGAGCCCGAGGCAGGAGGACTGCGAGTTTGGGCTGCATAGCCAAACCAGGTCTCAAGACAACAAAATGGGACCAAACATTAGGAACAAAAACAAAAGGGAAGAATTGCCTAAGAATTGAGGGTTCTTTCAGGACGAACTCCATTGGCGGCATTGGCTCTTCCAGCCACTCTGAGGCCCGTGAGTCAGTGTGAGTGCTCACTCTCTGGTCAGAGGGTAACACAGGAGAGAGGTGGTGAACGGGAATCGGCATCCTGGTCAGGTCCAAGGAGGCCTGTGGGTAGACAGTGGGTAGAAGTAAAACTGACTCCTGGCACTGATGTCTCCTAAGGGAACTTGAGCCTGTGAGCAGGGATATTGCTGCACCCTCAAAGCCGCTATTCCTGTTAGGATTGATTTTGTGGTACCTTTGAATTTGGATGGCTTGCTATGGAGGTACACTTTACTGGCTAATCTTTTCCACCCCTTTTCTTTTGTTGGGATCAGTGCCAGAACAGATAAAGCCCAGTGTAAGCCAGCCTCAGCCTGCCAACTCTAATAACGGCACTTCCACAGCAACCAGCACTAATAATAATGCCAAGCGAGCTACAGCCAACTGTCAGCAGCAACAGCAGCAGCCGCAGCCGCCGCCGCAGCCGCAGCAGCAGCAGCAGCAGCAGCCACAGCCACCACCACCACCACAGCAACAGCAGCAGCAGCAGCAGCCGCCACAGGCCTTGCCTCGGTATCCTCGTGAAGTACCTCCACGATTTCGCCACCAGGAACACAAACAGCTCCTAAAGAGGGGTCAGCATTTTCCTGTCATAGCAGCAAACCTGGGATCTGCTGTTAAGGTGTTAAACAGCCAGTCAGAAAGCAGTGCTGTAACAAACCAACAGCCACAAAATAACGGAGAGGTGCAGAACAGCAAAGACCAGTCAGGTGAGAGAAGGCCTTTCTTTCAAGACTCGAACTTCAGCATGAGCAGGGTAGCAGGTTACAAATCCATGGCTCTTTCGTGATGTTTGTGTTTAGGAGCATCTGGGCTGCAGTGTAAGAGTCCTGTACAGGAAGGTGTGAGTGGAGAACCTTACAGTGTCTCCTGGGAGTCCCTGCCCATCCTACTTTCAAAATGAGTATTTTAGTCACTTCTCACTTCAGGTCCTGCCCATTTTAGTGAGAAGCTTAGAGCTAAAATTTTGCACTCTCCCCAAGTCATGCGCTACACAGTTACACACAGTTTCGCTGAATCCTCAACAGCCCTGTCAAGGTCATTCTTATCTCTGCTTTTTCTAGCTGTCGCAGGTAGAGCTACTCACTTTCTTCCTCTGTGCTCTTTTATATACACCAAGAACAGCACTCTACGTTACAGTGTATTGTGGTGTTAAGCTGATAAGTAGCACATTCTAGGTTCACATCAAGATCTGACTCCAAAGCTGTGCTCATAACACCATGGTGTACTTTGACAAGATAGTGTGATAGGTAAGGAGGAAGAGGACATAAATGTGAATTTTCTAGCATAGGTACATAGAGCAGTACATTATTACTGGAAGGGATACACATTCAGGACAACATCCTGAGTTAATTCCTACTCTGTCCTCCCTCACCACTCATCACCTGTGAGATTGGCCAGGTAACTTGACTCATCTGACCTCTCTCCCCTGCCCCCGGCTTTCTTTCCCTCCCTCTCTTTCTTTTTTTCTCTTTTCAGTACTGGGAGTTGAACTCAGGGCCTCAGGCATGCTAGGCAAGTGCTCTACCACTAAGTAGTGCAGCTGCCTGTGACCCCCACCTCATAATCCTCCTTCATCAGCCTCCCACGTTGCTGGGATTACAAGCGTGTATGATGGCACTCAGTTGACCCTCTTTCTTAATCTGTAGTGTGGATGGTAGTGCCTGCCTTGTAGGGTTGCCCTGAGGAGTAAAGTATATGACATGTTAAAGCAACTAGCTTAAGGTCTCATATTTACGTGCAGAGGATATTGTCATCTTCTTGACATTATAGAAAGACTTGGGCTTTTCAAGAAGAGCTTGCTTAGGTGTCCATCTAATGCCAAGTAGTAGGCAATTAGTAATTAGATTTCATCTGGGAATCCAGGTTAGAAACAAATGTACTGGTCATCGGCATAAATACATAGTATAAACTCAGGGAGAGACTACACAACAACCACGTGAGTGCCTTCTGTGAACCAAACAGGGCAGTATGATAATTAAGACAGACTGTGAGGAAGGGTAGTAGAGCTGTGTTTAGAAAGTGACCTCTCAGTTTGGGAAATGAAAGAGCAAAGCTGTTTTGAAATGAAAACAACAGGACTATAAGAACCTTGTTTCTCAAAAGTGAGTATGGGTCGAAAGAACCAAAAGTGTTACCGATGTACGTTCAGATAAGAAGACGGCTTCAAAAGAAACTGAGGAGGAGAACTCTGCCCCTTTCTAAAACAACTGTACGAGGGTGGACTGTGGGGATGTGGAGGCTAATGTGTCAGTCAGTCTGGGATTAGATCCTAAAGCAACCAGGGAATGCAGACCATGAAACCAGAGCATTCTAAAGAAGAACCAGATTTGTACCTTTGTCTTTTAAAAAATGTCTGTGAGTCTGCCCTTCCCAGCATGCTTCACGGGCTTCCACTACAATGTCCGTGTGCACTACTAGCAGTGGTAATAGCTACAGAATAGGCCGCTGGGAGCCTGTGTGAGGTGGGAAAGGCTTCCGCAGGAGCCAGGTCTGTGCCCGCTGCTAAAGCATTTATGATGCTCATAGAGATGATGCGGTGACCAGCCTTTCGGAGTGCTGGTCATTGACGAGCTGCAGGACTGACTGACTTACTCTCATTGCGCGAATTAGGCAGTACCCCTTCCTTTGGCAGAACAGAAAGTAGCTCGTAGCCAGTGAGGACAGTGCAAGCTGTATAAGCAACTGTCCAGGGACACACTGTGTGTGTGGACAGCCACTACCACGAGCTCAGAGTTGTGAGAACTTGATCTTAGCTGTTACTTTCTCAAGTTTTTGCATTTGATCATTTTGAGCAGAGATGGTTAGTGGGATATATTTCACGTGAATGTGACATGTAGAAATTCACTTAGTTTTTATGGTAAGAAGGAAAAGTGTTTGGTTACAGCTTCCTGGACCTCAGTCCGTGCTTGTCTGATTTATTTGGTGCAAGGAGAGAGGGAGGCAAGACCCTAGGTGAGGCGAGAGAGTTCATGAGGGTAAAGACATTCCAGGCCATCAGGTGAGTGAGGTACAAGAGGAAAGCAGAGGAAGGGAGCTGGGTAGAGGTGTCGACTTCACACCTTCGCCAAATGCCTTCACCTTGTTGCCTCTGTTGGGACTCTGTGCTGTCACCCCAGACGCCACTGCAGGCTGAGCCCTGGCCTCCAACGCTGGCGGGTGGCTTTCCCTGAGATTTAGGACCTCCTTGTTTCAGTTGACTTGGAGCCCTAGCAGGCCCTGCTGCTGCCCTGGTAACCCTGAACTGGGGGTACACAAGCCAAGCAGCAAAGGATTTCCAGGGGGTGAGCCTGCTCCGTGGGGCTGGCAACAGTATTGTTCCTGTGGGCCCAGATGGCCTCAGTTTTTCCTGTCCGTCTGGGTCTTGGCAGAAAAGTTTGGAGGATGAGAACAGTGAGTGCTTGCCTTTCTTCACCCACGGCCTCTCTTCGTGTGCATGTGTGTGGTGTGCACACAGGATCGTCATGGCTGAGCCATTTGAAAGTAAGCTGCAGGTATCACAGCAGTTCCCCTCTCCTCAGCCCTGAGCGAAAGAGCACTCAGAGTTCAGCAGTGGCTTCTAATAGGTCATCTGCACTTTTCTGCCTGTCGTCCCAAGAATTTTTGTTTGTCCACAGTGTGATCCATTTTTATAAAATATGAAGCATGTCGAGCAACATCGTATATTTAAGGATGAATTCAAATCTAACAAAATATAAAGATTGACAGGAGTGGTGACCTACTGGGGAAGAAGAGATTTAGAAAGGGCACAAAAGTTATATGATTTAAGGTGGCGGAGCATGAGCATTTTATATCAACCCTTTAGAATCCTTCCTGTGTTTGAAATATGTCTTTTGAAGAAGCTCAAGTACATTTGACATATAATGTGAATGAACAGGAATTGGGAACATTTTAACCAAAAATGTTAAGATTGAAGTTTCTGGAAATGTTTAAAGTTCAGTTGGGGCCCCTGGTTCGTGATTGAGTTGGTCTTTTCAGGATAGCGTCCATCTTTGCTGTCTGGTAACTCCTGCTCCTGCTCTGTTTGCACCTTCCCCTTGGTCTGTGAAGGAAGTCAGAACTGTACTTTCCTTGAAGAGAGTTCCTTTAAACCCTCATCCTCCTGAGGCTCTGATAGAATTTCTCTCCCCTCCGTAAAGGAATGGTCTGTGCTTGCAGCCTGTCACATTGAAATCGCTGGCCTTCTGGATGTCGTGTCTAGACTTTAAGGTTTTTTTCAATTGTGGTAATACCATGAACAGTTTTTTGCAACTTAATAGATCATTTTCCTGCCACTCCCATTCTTTTTAAAGCTTCTTTACTCCTTGGCCTCTGCATCCCTATTCAGCTCCTGTTTCCACACACCTCTCTGCTTCTCTTGTGTATTTTGCAGTTTTTCTTTGACTGGTGGTGGTGTTAGGTGCCGTTGAACCTGGTCTGACTCATAGGGTTTGCGGTGACTGATGGTTTCAGGATTGCTTCCAGAGTGGATTGCCACGTCCTCCATGTTTGTGGCACTGGGGGTCGAACCCAGGTCTTCAGAGAGTGTGGAGCAGCGCTCTAGCAACTGAGCTAATTTATTTTTTGCTGTGACTTTGCTTCATCTCTGTCCAAGTCCTCTGATGTCTTCTGCTGGTACTGGGCCCCTTCCTCCTGCTTCCCTTGCTCAGAATTTAGCACAACATTTCACCCAGTAACCTAGCCAAAATCCCCACACTCCTGCCTGCCCCTTCCCCTTGTGCATGTCGTAAGCCACTGGCTTAAACGCCATGCTGACTCTGAACTCCAAAATACCTGTTTTTCTCTCCTCATTGTTACCCACTGTAACCACTGTAACCACTGCTGTGATTTATGTGCACCCCGTCTTGTGTAGAGCAGCCTCCCCTAGGATGTCTTCTGTGGCTTTTTCTTCACCACCCTCACCCTAACTCTCAAGCCAGAAGCCAGGCTCACATGTGCACTGGGTTTGCTTGGGGCGCTGCTTTTCTTAAGTCTAGAACACAGGTTGGCTTACAGCTTGTGTCTGTCTAGGTTTATTGGAAGGTTGCTGCACCCACTGATTTGCAGATTGTGGCTAATTTGAAGCTACAGTGGTACAGTTGAGTAGCTGCCTCAGACCATCTGCCCCACAAAAGTATGTATTTACTGGGACGTTGCAGAAAAAGTATTCCAGCCCTTGACCAGAAGCCAGAATAACGGAAAGAGGCATCTTGAACCTTCTTTCTTAAGAGTTACTTGAAATGGTGCTGCAAAAATTCTCAGATTCTCAGTGGTACATCTCATAGTCCTTGGAAACACTATAAAACCTAAGTATTTACTTCTGAAACTCTTCTCCTGGCCAGATATAAAGTCGTTAAAGCAGAAAACAATATTGGATTACTTGTTACATAGTATTTATTTTATAAGAAAAATGTACTGACATTTCCATCACCCTGAATTTTCTCTGAACACGTTGGTTTTTT